>JAOEGS010004715.1:0-14275 GCA_025447755.1 Corythornis vintsioides | reverse complement strand
TTATTATTCTTTTGTATTTATAATGAAGAATTTTTTTGCAGAGTCCCACCTAGAAGATTTTTCTCTCTTTTTAGAAGACTGTAATTCTCATAGAAACCATATGCCATAGCAGAACCAGTATGCTGGACTATAAGGAAAAGTATTCTCAGCAGGAATACTGCTGTCATGTCTGATGCATTGTTTTGGCATACAAGGGCATGTTTCATGGTCCATGGTGCTGGATGTTGCATGAATAAAAGGCTGAAATGTGTATCAGCTCCTTTCCTTGCTCCCTCCAAAGGGCTTCAAGTCCAGGATACACTTTCTATATGCAGATTACACTGTGGCTATCAAGAGTGAGTGGAAGGTTTGTTCTTTTAGAGTTGGGTATATTTGTAACTTGTGTTGCAAAAACCTTGTTTCTTAAAAAGTTTTAAATTAAGTCCTTAAGCTGAAGATTTAAATATATTAACCATAAAATTTAAAGGAGCCATTATAAAGTGTTCTTCTACCAAGTGGGTAAACCTGATCTCTTTTTTCCATACCATACAGTATTTGCACATCACTTTGTTTTTCCACATTGCAGTCACTCATAGCTACTGTAGTGAACAGGATTTTTGAGTACTACATTTAAAAAGAGGTAATCCAACCTGCTTGTGTGAAACAGAGTGCCTGCAGATTGGTATTTCATGTGGGCTAGTGCTTTGCCTACTTCACATGAAATGCAGGGTTCTGTGAAACAGCCAGTGTCCAACCCCACATTCCCAGCTGCTGCTACTGCATTGCTCTCTGGCAGCATTCACTGTCTGAGCTGGATCACCTTCTCTCCTTTGCTAGCACTGTGGCTGGTGCCCTGTGCACCCAGGAGGGGCACTCTTCATCAGAATCCCCATCTGCTTCTTGCCTAATGTGCCAGTGCCAGTCAGAGCTCGTGCCACATTCCCATCTCTACTGCAAGGAATGCTTTCACCGTTGGGAAGCAGCTTGTGAGCAATGGTGCATTGCAGCACACAAGCTTTTGCTGGCATGTATTGCTCTAATCCTGCTCAGTGAAGGAACCCAGAACAGAAATTTGTCAGGCATGCAGTACTGGTTCTTTCCCCGACACCACAGTGTTCATCAAGATGGTTTTCAATCACCTAAAGGCCAGTAACACTGTAGTACAGCATGTTCTTTCAGGTTTAGAAGAGATTTTATGGGCCAGAACTTCAGCTGACATAAATTGGCTTCTGTGCAGCTATAATGATTTTCACCAGCTGAGGATCCACCCTGTGTTCCTATAATTACCCACTTGCATCTGAAAAAAAGATTCACGTGATGGTTATGCTAATACAGCTGAGGTTATAGAGCAAGAACGTTTTTATGTGGCTGAATGTTTCATGCCATTTTTTAAATCCAGAATTTATTCTGCCTCTTTCATCTTTCATAGGATTTTTTAATATCAAATAACTCTGAAAAGACATTTTTAGATGGACTTTTGTGTGTGTAGTCAAACATACAGCAGCTGCACGAGTCTGAAACTTCCTTTACAAGCAATAGATATTGAGCCATCAGACTTTTCAGTGTTACATTCACAACTGAATAATTGATCAGCACACTTTGTTTTCTGATATGAAAGGAAACCACTCATTTACATAAGCATGGTCTTGTGAAAGATGAGTATCTCCTGCAAGATGCATTTCTTCCTCTGTAGCCCCTCCTAAGGCAGTTTTCTAGGACTGTTGTCTGACTGTCCTTGCACACACAGCTGGGACTAGGAATTGCATTCTGGCCATTTTAGTTTTTCTTGACAGTTTAACACATTCTGTTTATGTGTGTCTTTCAATGGTTTTTAAACCATGCTCCACTGAATAGTTAGTTTTATAAACAGCTGTCAAGAAAGAAGAGGGCCCAAATGCAGCTGCCAAGCATAAATATAATTGTACTGTAAGTGGGTCACATGCTTTGACTTTAAAACCAAGACATTTTTAGCTTGTTTCCTTCAATGTTAGCCTAGTGCTTTTGTAAAAATGCAATACTTGTTTAGTTGTCTTAGAAGAATGCTATTTTTTGGCTTATCTGTCTCTCTGTCTTCCTCACTGTGTTCTCTTGGGGTATGTCTGAAAGATTAAAACAAATCCAAACAACACAGACAAGGTGAAATTAATGAAAGGGAAGAGCAAATCCTGGGCTGCCCATGCTCTTGCATTATATGTAGAATGTTGTGTGTTTGCACAACAAATAAAAATAGGCAAGGAGCTGGCCTAGTCTCTGACTTTCATTACAATTAGTTCCATTCTTCAGTAGACTGGGCTACATTTCTGCATGGTTCTATATTACTGGAAAGGGCAGTACAGCTGCAGACTGTTTCCCACCTGTATTTTGTCTTATTTTGGATTTTCGTCGTGGTAAACGCCCCATTCCAGGGATGATTGTGTGGCCTGTAAAATTTTGCATTGAATGCATTATCACTCAAGCAGTGATTTCATAGAGTTGTGACCTGTAACACACAGGAAAGCTTCCAGGAATCCTCATAGTCATCTGAGGTCGTTTCCCTTAATGGGGCCATGTAAGAAGCAGGTGCAGAAAACCTCTCTGAAAGACCCAACCCAACCTCTTCTTTCTTTTTTTCTTTCTTTTATTTGTTTGGGTTTTTTGTTTTTGTTTTTGTTTTTGCTATTGTTTTTTGTTTGTTTTTCCCCTGAGGATTAATCTTTGTCATTTTAAGCAAAAATAACACAAATGCAATGGCTTTTGAAGTTGATTTCCTTCTTCACCTCACATCAAATAGAAGCACATCTGAAAGAGAGGAGTACACAGTAAACCCAACAGTGCTCTCCCTCCCCTTTCTAGCTAATGTACTTAGGAGGGAGACTTTTTAAGAGCAGATAGGAAGCAGACTTGGTTCAGAAATTGATTGATGGTTCCTATGAATAAAGAAGACAACAAGTCAACCAGAGCATATTGTAGGCAGCATATTTGGAGAAGATACACTTGAAAGCCCTTAAAACAAAAGGCAGAGAAGCATGCCAAAATAAAGGAACTTGAAAGTCATCAAACGTTCAAGTGCTAATTGATGATGACTCTTGGGAGTGAACACACTCCTGAGAGCAAAACCTGGATCTCTGTGGAGCTGTGGCACTGACATGGAGTCTTTCTGAAAAGGAAAGAACAAACAGACAAGAAAGCTGAGAGAAGAATAGGATTAAAATACACAGGGTAGATACAAACAAATGGATCTGAACAATGAAACCAAAATCTCTTTGAAAATGAGGAAGAACAATGAGAAACACAAGCCTGTTGCCTGAATAGCTAAGTCTTCACAGAAGCCAGAATAATCAGTAGTAAAAAATATTTCTAGGCAATAATTTGTCATGTACATCCTGACTGCATGATTTTCAATGTGTGCCTGAACAAAAAGTTCTGGCCACCACACCCAGGAGGCACTTTCAGGGGCAATAGTGAATGTCGAGGTTAAAAAATATACATAGGGCATGGGGGTACCTCTCCTTGCACTTTTCTTTGTTCCTTTCTCCTCTCCTCCCCTCGCCATGGAGGGGCAGGATGAGGAAGTATGGCTGGGGAAAGAGGCTATTTGGGGTGGTTAATCTTGACTCCAAATGTTCTGTTAGTTCTAAGGCCTGAAACAGCTCTTAGTAGACTTAGCAGAATGTAGATCCAGGACTGGGTAGACCCTTGGATCTGATGTATTGTGGCAGTTCCTACATTTCTACAAGATTAGAGAAGATTATGGGGTAGAAAATTGGCTTACTTGGGGGATGAAGAAGCCTTAAATACTTTGAGCATCAGTTAGGATAAACATGCATTTAAAATCTCCTCCAAACTTTATGAAAATCCAGTCTGTAAAATTGCCTGGAAGTGTTTTCAGGGGCTTTGCCTTCTAAAAATGCCTGGAGCTAGACAGAAAAAAGGAGCACTAGAACACTACTGAAAGTTTTGAGCCTTTTTGAACCTTAACATTCCAATTTAGCTTTGTGTTCTGTTTGACATAAAGGTTTGAACCACTTGGCCCAATCTTAAATCGATTTGGGACAAGCAATGTGATCTTTTTAATGGGATTTATATCGACAGCTTTTGTAATCAGCTGCCTGATTTTACTCCTGCAGATGTAACAAGGGCATTTGAAAGTTCAGAGTGAGTTCTCAGCCTGCTTTACTGCTGCAGTGATGGAACACGTGGTCCTTGGGATTGGATTTTATCGGGGTTATGCTGGTTGCAAGCTTTTCAGAAAAATGCAGAAGCTTATGTTTATTTACTGTGATAGGATGAACATATCTACATTTTTTTCTGGCTTATTTCTGAAGGTAGGGCTATAAGACTAGCATGGAATTACTCTTTATCCCAAGTGTCCGGAATTGTTCTGCTATTCAACAGCACTAAAGCAAAGGACTGTCAGACTGTAGCTTGTATTAAGCAGTGTATTAACTGGAGATTATGTTTTAGGCCCCCGAGGCAATGTGTAGGAAAAGCTTTAGCCAGGTGTAAGATACAGATCATTTGTCATTCTCTGACACTAAAGAATTTCAGACTCCTTCATGGGCACCATATTTATTTGAAATTGAAAAGTGTATACACTCCAGCCACTTAAAATGCAAGTTGATACCTTAAAATGAAAAGGCCAAATGTGCCCCTAGGTAGGAATGGTTAACTCCATTTTTGCCTGGCTAATGCATATGCTCAATAAACAGTATATGTCACAAATTAAGCTGGAGGAGGATGGCCTGGCATTATCTCCCCACAGATGCCCTGCGAGGATAATCCCAGTTTAATTGACAAGAAAAAAAGCTAAAAAGAAGTCCTTAGCCAATGGTTTCAGCAAAATGCTCCAGCCAATGGCAAATGCCTCTAGCTGGTCTGTGCATTCCCATCTCCTCCCAGCTGGCTGCTGAGCTGATCATGCTCTTGTTCCCTCCTGTCCCACAACAGTTTGATTACTGGAACCACATTGCATCTAACACAAGCCAAGGCTGCCTACAGAAAATGCATGGCTCCTCCTTCTTGGCAGGGCAGAGGAAGGTGGGAAGGGGTTATTTGAAGAGGTATGGTAGATATTTTCCTGAGTTCACTCAAGAAACAAGTTTCCTAGAGACAGCAATTCCTCTTTGAAGATTTCCCCTGAACAGTGTACTATACACATTTCAGTACCAAATGATCCATTGTTCATTTTAGTGCCAATTGTATTTTGAAAATTAGCTTGCTCAGGAGATAATTCAAGTAATGGGAAAGTTCAGCTGTGGTGTTACAGAATGGTGAAAGAATCATTGACTTTGTTCAAATAAATGGGATTGCATGTAGCCTGCTAGAAAAAAATTGAAATACTTAATTCTTTGTTAGTTCTGGAACTGCAAATCTTTGATGTGTGATTAACCATGGGATAATTGATTAAGTACATTGGCATTCCAAAGTCCAGAGTTGAAATGATTCACTGCAACAGATCAGTATTGGACTCGAAGTGACTGTGACCATAAATTAAAACAATTTCTTGGCAGGGTCCTGTAAATACTGATGTTCCCCAACTGAAATGAGAAATGGGAAGACCTATTCAATACTGAAGTTATTCCAGATGTTTCCTCTTGTACCAGATGAGTAAAACCTCAGTATTCAATGGGCCTTTAACACTCACCCTCCAACTGTGGCATTTCTTTTTAGCATTGTGGAGCAAGCCCAAAGAGCAGAACTATCATCAGAAAGAAACCACACCAGGGTGTTTTCTTCAGCTCTGCTTGCTTTTTTCCATAACAGTGTTCCTTCATTTTCATGTAGGAACATTTTCTGGGGGGCAACATGGGGAATACAAAGTTAATGCTCCATCTGGGAGTCACACTTACTGTAGAGTGCACTGCAGAGAAGCCCTTGAGCATATGCTATGATACAGAAGTGCTAATTGAGAAAGTCTGATGGGGTCAGTTGTGTAACCATCATATTCTTTGCCAAATGCCAAATGTGCTTGTGGCTTTCTGAGCTCTGGTTCAACCAAGTGGAGAGGAAGCTGAGCAGGGAGCTGAAGGCAAGCTGTGCTGGGTGAGCACTGTGGGAGTAACCAGGTCACCAAGAGAGGTGCCACAGATGAAATGGTGGGGAAACTCATTTTTTGGTGACTTGGTTGGGAGATAAAAGAGGATAATGAAGCCAGCCTAACAGTGGCTCTGCCCAGAACAGGCACTGCAAACACATCCACAGTTCATTGTGTAAATCAGATTCTCAAGGTTCTGTCATACATATTTATTCAGGATTGAAAGTCATTTCTCACTCTCATACAGATGTTGGATATATGGCATCAAAAATCTGGGACTTGGGGGTTACTTACATTTTTATTCTTACTCCATTTTCTTTTTTACTTCACTGTGGCTTTGCCCCAGAAAAGTAAATTCTGCTTGCAGAAGTCCATGATGCCACAGAGTAACAATATCCAGCAGAATTTAAAATACAGGGATACAAGTGTCCTGTAAAACTTTCTTAAGAGAGACACTTTAAAATTTTGACCTATATAATTCTTTAAAAGAATTTTAAAGGCCTGATCAATAATTACAGGTAGCAACCTAAAAAGTAGATAGTTGATGCTACAACGTCACATTTTTACAGGGAGGGAAATAGAAGCATTCTCTTGTCTGCAGGGGGCACAACCTTGCTATCCCCAAGTACCTCTGCTTTGGCTTAAGTTCTAAGAAGTCAAGCTAGGCTGTCATAATGATTCTTCTCATCCTGAGCAATTCAAGCCCCTTTCAGAGACAGACCAGCAGGTAGTCACAAAATAGATCCCTAATGTAAGCTGCACTGATGCTCCCATTCTTCCAAGTGGTAAAATGCATAAATAAATTTATTTTCTATTCTTGAAGTCCAAGAGTTACTTTAAAGCTCTGGTACATAATTTAAATGGCAAATTACTATTTAATTTTGTTTTGGAGGTGTTTGGGTTTTTTCCATTGGACTGTCATTTAGATGTTTTATATTCAAGCACTAAGAATGTGTCCCTGGGTGTGACCATGGCCATATCACTGTGGCAGTTGCTGGATGTTAGACACAGTTAGTTCTCAGTCCTTTTTTGGTCTTCAGGGATTTATTAATCCGTATGTTTTAATTAAAGAGCAATTTCTAAACAGTTCAATTAAATTTCTTCCTTAAGAGTAAATTCATGCTTAAAAATTGCTGATTTGGGATTTCTGAGTAAAGGTCCATTTCTGAGATGACCATTTCTGGGTCTAGTCAGGCTGGTGTTGGGCTCTTCTCCCAAGTTACTAATGATAGAACCACATCCACTACAGCATCAGGCAAAGCTGGAAAAAAAATACCCCCAGAGTGGTTGTATTTAATGCCACCATTAATGTTATTTACAGATTGGAAAGCCAGAAAGGGGGAAAAGCAGCCTTTTGTTTTCTCAAGCTGTTTTTTGCCAAAGAGTTTTGCTGTCTGTTAAGAAATGTTTTTAAACAGTTCCACAACATTCAGCTTAAAACCATAAGGGGTAAAATTGTTTCTAGTTTACCCAGTATCAGGTTTAAAATGTGACATTAGGAACAGGATTTGGTTTCTTCATGTGTCCCTAACTTTGTGTTGGCCCATAGGTAATTCACTCAACTCTCAGACATCTCATTTGCTAAAGGGAGTTTAATAATACTTACAGTTCTGGAATGTATTGTGGCTGAATTAATTCTCTGTAAATGACTTTGTATTTTCTGGAGGAAAGGTGCTATCTAAGTCAAAGTAATATTTTGGTGTCTAATTGGGTACTTCAGTCTAACAGATGGGAGCAAAGCTTATGAGAAACATTGAGCATTTTTTTTCCCCTGCATATTTCTGCTATTTTTATATTCAGAACTCACTTTGAAATGAATTAAGCAAAAATAACTGCTAACAAAATACATTTCCCCACAGGTATTTACACAATGCCACATTAAAACTTTCTCTTCAGATGGATTTGTTTTACAGCACACACGTTCCCTGGGCAAGCTGTAACTGCAGGGAGGCCAAGAGGCAGTCTTTGTGCCATTTGGCTGCAGCTCAGCTTTGCTTCTCTGCTTCCTCCCATCACCTGCCCACATCTAGTAGGGTCCTGCACATTCAGCAGGGCAGATGTTTCCTTTCACATTAAAATAATAGCTCCACAAAGTTGTTGGCTATCTTTCTATTCCAATCTCCTGAGCTGAGCACTTATCTGTGGGTTTGAAGTAAATGCTGGTTGCTTTCAGCAAAGGGTGAGGTGTGTTGTGGCCTCACTCACAGAAAACCAGCAGCTTTGGAATAGACTGTAAGTGACCAAAGAATAGGTAAGCAGTCTAAAACTCATTTGCTATGGAGAAGAGCCCCATTGCAAAGGCCTGATCATGGGAACTTTCCTGAGCTCCCACTTGCTGTGTCACTGCAGATCTGTGTACCTCCACATCTGCTTCTTCCCTCTGCACTGCAGTGTGAAACCCAGAGCAGCCACTACAGGCCTGCAGTGCCCTCCCACCACCCTTAGGAAGACTACAGCACCAGGCAGACAGCCTTTCCCCTGGAGACTTTATTTGCTTGCTTCAAGCAGGGCTCAGTGTCCTGCTATGTATTCCTTTCTTTTCTGTGTTCTAACTAAAACTTCAAAATTAATATTACTTTTTAATTTCAAAATTCCATTTGGCAGCTTGTACCAAAGTCTCCTGCAGAGAGAGAATTCAGACTATTGGATAGACACCTTTCTTGTCACATTCCCTCACAGATGGTCCAATCTGCTCTGCAGTTCCTGCCTGACAGCTAGTTTATCTGGCAGTGTAGCAACACACATTTCAAATTGCAAGTTCCATATCAGTCTCAGGTGAGCACCTCAACTATATTCTATACCCTGAAATTGTAGATATGCAGTGGCACACCAAGCACAGGCAAAGAGAATGATTCTGCTACTACCACTTGCATGTACTTTTGAGAGAGATCCATGCTTGGTACATATTCAAACAGATGGGACATCTGTCTGCCTTTTCAAACTAAGGTATTGGGCAAGTTTGGCCATGGTAGTACAAATTAATTTAAACAGATATACTCCATTCTCTTCTAATCACAGTGAAAATGGAAAAGACATCCTTCAGTGATTTTGTTTTCTCATTTCAAATCCCCAGAGAAGATGGAATTTCCTTTGCAAGGAGCAGCATAAAGACCTGCAGCACTCTACAGTCACACAGTCCTGCACATTCCTGGCATGCTCCACTGCTAATGCCAGCCTCAGGTAAGAGGCTTTGGAGACTGGAGGGAAAGGGGGTGGCTTTGGTCACATTGATTCAGTGCTGTGACACTGTTGGCAGTGTTGTTGCTCACTGGCTAATCCAGGGAGCCAGCTTGGACTGAGGCCTGCAGGGTTGGCAGTTTTGTGTCACAACCTGTAACCAAATCAGCTGAAAAGGTGTCTAGAACTCTTACACATCTTGAGCTGGTCTTTTGCAATGTCTGTTTGAAGAAACACTTTGGGAACTTGCCTTCTAGCTCACAATTAACTCAAAATGTTTTAGGACAAAAAAACTTTTGTAACCTATATTTTTACTTCTTAGACATATTGAAGAGGACAGTCCCTCTCCTTAAAAATGTGAAAAGTAGCTTTATAGGATATTGTAGGAGATAACTGTAAAATCTAGATGTAAGTAGAAATGTTTTGTTGCAGAACATTAACACAGTTCTTTCAAAGCTTAGGGCAATTTCCTCAAATGCTATAAGAAAAAACTGACAAAAGCAAGTCCATTCACAGTAGTTCTGAATTTGCTCTTCATGGATTTTTACCTCCTCTAGAAAACAAGAAATGGAAATGAAAAGATTGCAAAAAATGCACTAAAAATGATTGGATTCATGCTTTACACTGTATTTATTAGGTCAAATTCTGCACTCTGACTAAATCATCTTGCTCCAATGAACTGTTTCTTAACTCTTACCAAATTACATCTATACATTTCCTGCATGGAAATCTGAGAAGTCTCATCAGGAAAAGTGGAATAAGAATAGAAAATATGTAGTTTTATGTTGCTGGTACATTACAAAAATGCATAATTCATTATAATTACAGTAATTTAACTTTGCTACAGGAGGTCTGATGAAGATACACCTTTGCTCAGTACCTCAAATCTTATATCTGGAACATATTTACAGCACAGTTTGTAACTAAAAATTTGGGGATTTTTTTTTTTTTTTAGAAAAAGATGTCATTGTTTCTGCCAACCACATGCCATACTTATTCCTAAAAAAATTGTTCTTTCCAGTCTGTTTGTTCCAGATTAATGAAATTACCATGTGAAATTCTACAAAAGTTATTATACTTGAAGTACATCAGGTTTTGTTAATGCAGAAGAGCTAAACTGAATTCCATTTGCTCTGAAATGACAGTCTCCAAATTGCAGCAAATTCCTCAAAATGCTACCCTTATTTCTGCCTGTCCATTCCTTATGGCATTTGTCAAGAGAGAAGTTAGCAAGAAAATTCTAATGAGTCATTTGCTCCAACTTTAAGGCTGAGTATTGAGCAGAACACTTAATGTCACATTTTCCCACTCATTTTTTGATGCAGAAACAAGAAATTCAAATCAAGAAATCAGGATGCCATTATGTTTTTATAGATCATATATCAATGTACATTTTGAGATGGGTACAGAATTTTTCCATAATTCTTTTTAGTTTAAAAAAAATGAAAAATCTGCTTAAAAGCTTCTAAAATTGTCCTTAGAGATCCCAGTGAGGTGATGGTATTTTTTTGTTAAGAATTAACATTAGAAAATTTCACAGGAGCTAAAGTCCTAAACATTTAAAGAACTACTGCAACTTTAAAAACAGCTCTCAAATATTTGGACTAGCATAAGCCCGGGTCTGATTTTCAGAGGAACTAAATGTTGCTTGTTTTGTCAGGAGAGCTGTTAGTCTGAGTTACATGGTGATGATTTCATTGGATTAAAATGAAAGTAAAAGGAATCTTTTGGGAGAAAATTATCCTATCAATTAGAAGAAAACATTACCTGATGGTAAATTGTTTATCAAAATGAATACAAGAGAATATGACTGCACCAGTGGATAAGGGACAGCCTTTGGATGGGATCTGTCTGGACTCCTGCAAGGCCTGTGGCAGGGTCCCCCCAACACCCTACTCACCAGGTTGGAGAGATGTGGATTTGATGGGTGGACCATTCAGTGGATGAGGAATTCTCTGGATGGCCCATGCAGAGGGGAGTGGGCAATGGCTCAGAGTCCAGCTGGAGAGCAGTGACAAGTGGTGTCCCTCAGGGGTCCCTGCTGGGGCCTGTCCTATTCACATTGTTATCAGTGCTACAGACAGGGGTGGAGGCACCATCATGATTCATGGTGGAGAGTCATCAGGAGGATAACTTTCTGTCCCAGAAGAAAGTTAATAAAATTCCTTAAAAATTGAGGCTGCCAAAGGATGAACACTACAATACATATAAGCTATAAATACATTAAAATTGTACGAGCTGCAGTGGAAGTATGATGCCTTCTGGGAAATGGGTTTCATTTTCAATTGCTTTCAAGATTTATAGGACTGTTTTGAGTGACAGAAACTCAGATCCGTAGGGAATGGAATGTTTCACTTCTGAACATCCTTCTCTGTTCTTTTCCCTGGCTAGGCACTCTGGTCAGCTGAAGGAATGCTGATCCTCTGTCTTTGGTGATGATTAATCAGATGACCATTTAAAAATACCCCCAAATAATATTTTTCTTGCACAAGTATTAGGGAATTTTTATGGTGATCTTTCTAGATGACTGTGGTATAACAATTTTAAGTATAGGCAACATAAGAATCACATCTTTTAACTTGAAGCCAAAAAAGCATCCTTTGAGTACAGTTCTTGGACTTTATTCAGCCAACCTTTGAAGAAAC
The DNA here is from genome assembly GCA_025447755.1 of Corythornis vintsioides. Taxonomy (NCBI): domain Eukaryota; kingdom Metazoa; phylum Chordata; class Aves; order Coraciiformes; family Alcedinidae; genus Corythornis; species Corythornis vintsioides. Next base: position 2,461 of record JAOEGS010004715.1, on the reverse strand, counting down.
AGAATGTGTTTTTCTAGAAATCAAGAGCAGAGCTAAACACGTGGGCCAATTTGTATGCTGAATTTGAAGTGAAGATTCAACATAACAAAGGGTGTTACAGGGAACTCTGGTGAAGTTTGGAGAAATCAGTCAAAGCTAAAGTTTATTGCCAGTACCCTTCTTGCAGATCAAAGCTATGCTAATGTAGTCTATAGCTACTTTAATATTTTGTAGCCTCTCATTCCCTCAGTGCATGTTTTAAGCATGATTTCTCACTTTTGTAATATAATCACTTGAAAAAGCCTTCTACTTTGAATTGGCCTCCTGAGGTAAGAAGTCACAGTGATGTTAAGTCTCCCATTGCTTGCTCCAGCTTCATTATGTTGGATGAAAAGAAATATCTTGGTCATATCTCATAACGTGCAGCACTTCCTGAATAACTGGATTGCTGTAAGGAAGGACAGATTTTACCCAGATAATGAAGCTGTATCCTAGTTATTTCCCTGGTCTTGTTTGCATGATACGTGCAGATGGTTGGCAGTGTATTAACAACTACTGCACAGCATGATGGAAAGCTTTGAAAAGGAATTTTGGCCTTAGGGAGGGGTGAGTGGAACCTTGATGGTTTTCTTGAAAGATGTGCTTTGCAGCTTTTTTATTCTCTGTGCAGGAAGAGGTGTGTGTATATTCTAAATATAATGATGGGTCAGGGTGTAAATGCTGGGCTGTCTGAACTGCACCACTGAAATCACACCCATCAATTAAGGCAGTGGGAGTTCACTGCCAAGATCAAAAGTAGATTATAGGCCTGGCAAAGTCTATACTCAAGGAGTGTTGCTGGTGCATCTTGATGTGCTGCCCTAGCAAAAAGCACGTTACTGATGTGAATATAACATATTGCAGATTGCAGTGAGTGAAAGATGCTCCTTCAAACACAAATATTGTCATGTAACACTACAGAATGCAGATAGCCACGTGTCAGTTTTGTCCTTGCTCACATCAACAGTATTTACCAGCTCTGATTCATGATCATAGACTCCTGGCCTTCCATAAATGGACTAGCAGGGTGAAGCTGAGCCCTTGCCCTGGGCTCTGGTGAAGGGGTTGAGCATCCATAAGATTTTACACCACACAGGGCAGGGATCATAACAGTTACTCCAAACAATCCAATGGGCATCCAAATCCTCAGTCACTCATAAATTAGAATTGCAAAGGACACTTTTCTTTCTGATCCTTGTTTTGGTAAGGAAATAGAAAAAACCAACTCCTAGCAGAAACCTACTTTGCCCTAAAGCCATCAGATGGAATGATCTTGGTCATTTTTAGGGGTATAAACCAAAAAACTATTAGTTAAAAAAAATATGAAAGCTGTGCAGTGTACACACTATGATAGAATTGCTCCAGTTTCTTCATTTTTGCTATACTAGAGCATGGGGTTCCAACTGAAGGGACTATAAAGCACTAAGTGTAGAAGGATTGAGAGATGATGGAGAATTTTTGTGACACAAAGAAGTAGAAAGTATTGATCCAAAAATGTTCTGAGACAGACCAATTAGGGACCCATTGTCATCAAAATGACCTGCTTATCCATCTATCTTTCAAATGAAATGTAAAACTTCACATCATTTGTGACTGTTTTAAACACTTGAGCAATTTTGCTGGTCTGAATGCTGGTAATCTTGGTCTCCTGGCCAAACTCCAAACAGAATAATTACTCTGCTTACTCCTTTTCTAAATTACAGCAATAGCAAAGCTTCATTGGGAACAAATGCATCTATAGTTTGCTGACCTAAACTGCTCTTATGTTACTATGCACTATTAACTGTTGATGCTTTTCAGGCCATGGCTGGATGCACTTCCATGGTGGATTAAATGACCTTTGGACAAAGCTTGTGTATCTTTAGCTTGTTTAAAAGGCTTTGGGACAAAAGGTGCTGTATGTATAAATGCTATCCTAGAAATCATTGTAGAACCACAATATGCAGGCACCGAAGTGTTTACTGAATAGAAGAAACTGTTGGCATTCAGTGATGTAGCTGGATGAAGGAATGAGACTAGGAACAAAATGTTCCCAGCTCATGGGCTGGGAAGCTGGTGGCCACTGATTTTCATGGAAAGGCTGCTTTCACTGAGAAGCACTGCAAAATTGCAGAGCAAAACTGGGAGCAAAGCAAGAGCACAGATTTAGTAGAAACGGGAGGCTCAGAGCTCAGTGGGTACCTGTTTCTGTATAATGAGGCTAGCCAGCAGGATGCACTTTTGAGTTCTTTTCCAGGTTATAAAGTTGTTGAGAAGCCTGAGAAATATTCCAAAAATTCTATTTGTGGTTTCTTAATGTTCTGTATTTTGTTCTAATAGTGTCATTACAAGAGGCAATGGCAGTGAGTTGGAGCACAAGAGGTTGAGGGGAAACACAAGGACAAACTTTTTCTCAGTGAGGGTGCCAGAGCCTGGCAGGGGCTGCCCAGGGAGGTTGTGGAGT
>JAOEGS010004713.1:0-43831 GCA_025447755.1 Corythornis vintsioides | reverse complement strand
GGGGGATGCTCAGGGGAGGGGGTCTCCCTGAGCACAGCCCAGCGCCCTGCATGAGCTGAGGACACCCAGGAAAACGTGCTGAACAGCTGAAAGCAAGCCAAGAGCTGTGCAGACAATTTCCTGCGAAGGAGAACATCTCGTTGTCAAATTAACATATTAATAATTAGGCAGAATGAGAACGTTAAGTCCCAAGGCAGGGCCTGGAGATGGCACGTGTGCTCCCTGCGTTCAGCTGTGTCGAGCAGCAATTCCAGGGGTGCCTCTGAGCATGACAGCCTGTGCCTTACAAGATGTAATTTCAGCGCTTCAGAGCTCTCTTAGTTATGCATCCCTTAAAAAAAAAAAAATACCCACCAAAACCAAGTGTGTTGGCTTCTCTCTGAAGGAGAACAACAGCTTCTTCTTCAGGGTTTTCGTGTGTTTGATTTCTTTAGGGTGTTTATTTTCGCTCCGGGTTATTTGAGCAAAGCCATTAAATACAAACATAAATGGCTAAGTTTTGTTTGCTGGGAAGGTGGAAACATTCAAGGCCTGTCTGAACTATTGAGTCTGGGCCTCTGGAGAAAAATTGCTTTTCTGCCATGCGGCCCCAGGATGAAAAAAAAAAAAAAAATCTGCAGCCAGAGAAGTTACAAGGAACAAATGAAATGACAATAGGCGCCATAAATAAAACTACATCACATCAACACTTCCAATTGTTTTGGAGAATAAAGACAAAACCAGGTTTCAGTGCTGTGACCTGGGGAAAATCCCAGTGAGACCCCCAAATCCAGCAGGTTGATGATGCAACCAGAGAAGATTCTGGCACTGAAGGTCTCCTTGATGCAGAGGGGATGACCATTCCCCCCAGACAAGCACCAAAGGAGGGTTGAATTAAAAGTAAATTACTTCCAAGGCTGTAAAGGATTGTTTCATGATGCTTTTGAAGGATAGTTATGATGGATCAGAGCCTGACATTGGTGATTTTGCAGTGACAACCCCCACTGGGTTGCTACCTACTGCTCAGCACCCTGCTCCTCTGAAGGAGAGATGGAGACCAGCCCAAGGGGAAATATTTGGCTGTGAGCACTGAATGCCAGGGCTGGTATTTGAGTTTTGTGTTTTCTTGTCACTGCTCAAGTCATGAAGCTGCCCTTTTGTTCTCTCTGGTGTCAGTAGTGCCTCCTGGTTGAAATCCCAGCTTGGATTACGCCAGATGCCTTGAAAAGCATTAAATCTCCACAGTTTTGGGCCATTGCATAATGGCAGGAGAGCAGTGCTGGTTAAACAAAGACTGACAGATGTTGAGAACATCAACCCAGGGTGGCTTCAAAGATTGCTCTTGCCTGAAAGCAAGGAAAATATATGGGAAAGAAACAGAAAGGAGGGGAAAAGCTTCAGTGCCATGATGATTTCTGGGTAGTTAGGCTAAAACTTTGCTTCCCACATGCTGCCATTGTCCTGTCCAAAGCAGGAGGGGAAGCGGAGAAAAAAGGGAAAGCAGAAGAGATGATTTCTAGGTCCCTTCCAACCCCTAATATCTGTGAATCTGTGAAAAGAGGTGGCTGCATCAGATAATCTCAGGCTCAGCCCAGGCAGCTGCAGGGCAAGATCCTACTGAGCAGAGCCTGTATATGGGTTGCCCTGGCTGGGTGACACACAACTTTCCTCTGGAAAAGGCACTTTTCCACTGTCAGGAGCCAGGATTGTTGAGAATTAGAGACCAAGTGCAGCTGAATGGTCCTTACACTGAGAATTCCCATTACTGCAGCAAGCTGAGACATCACTGGGTGCTTCCAGCCTCCCTGTGGGCAAAGGTCCCAGGCACTGGTGCTGCCCTAGGCTCCAGCCTTCACCCAAATCCCAGCAGAGAGGAGAACACAGTGCTTTTTGCAGAGGGACAGCAGACTTGGGGTACTGAGTGACACAAGGAACAGCCTGATGTGCCTCATGGCTGCTGGAGCAGCTTGTCCTGCTCAGATCACCCATGTTTTAAAAAAAACAAACAACACAACAAAATAACATGGAAATTGTCTTTCTGGTGGCGTGCCTGGATGGCAGGAGAGCTGGAGCAGTGAATTTGCAGTGGCACAGCTCCTGGGTGAGGTGTTAAGAGAGAAGGGATATGTTTGACTTGCACTGTATTAGCTTTTGCTGAAGACTCTACAGCTTAATTTACAGGTGGTGGTGAACTGTCAGGAGAAATCTCCAGCTCACTTGCTCTTTCTCATAGAAAGGCATGGAAAGGTGGTTATTTTTTAACCCCAAACCTGTGGGTCAGATCAGTTCCACCTTTAGACTGAGAGAAAAAAAAAAATAAATCAAACCCAAGTCATACCATCCCTGACTGAGGAAGAGATGCTGGACAAAAAGCAGCTGAAAAATGAAAGTAGTTCTGTTGCCTTGTATGCTGCAAAAGCTTCACTCTACCCAGCACTTTGCATATTCTCTTCATGTTAAGGCATATTGCTTCCCTCTTCTTGTTATAGCCTCCCACCTCGTCTTGCTGTTCCTCCCTTTCCAGAGGAACTTTAGTCACGCTAAGAAAGCCCAACACTTTGTATAAAACACCCATTCACACTTTTAGGTTGTTTGCCCAAACTCACCTAGACCATAGGGAAGAAATGCCCAGGATCTAGTCTCTAAATTTAATCATGGCAAACACCTCCTTTTTAGCCGTTTCTTATTTTCACCAATCTTATGTAAACAGTGTTTAGGGAGCTGGGAGGAGCATCACTTTCAGAGTCAGTCATAGCAGAGCATCCCAACCAAAGCTGTTGCATCTTACAGACCAAACTGGGTGTGATCACAGGAGGCACCTGCACAGCTCAGACTGGTCTGGGAGCAACACATGGCAGATCTGAGCTCCCCCTCCCCAACCTGTTGCATCCCTCAGCCTGAGCTGTAGAACCCAGCCCCCTTCCCCAGCAGCTCCCAGGAGGAGCAGCACCGTGTCCGTCACCATAAGCACAGCCCCAGGGTCCAGACACGATTAGGAGTTTTGGAAAAGCCTCTGGGCAGAAACAAAAGACACAGAGCTAGCACAAGGACCCGGACCTCTTCCTCCAGAACAGGGCTACAGAATAAACTGAGAAAGAATAATTCCCATTTTACTAGCAGAAAGCAAGTCACACAACAGTTCATGGTTTACCTTAAAAAACAGCTGGGAAGCAAATGTACACATCTTCCTGCCTGGGCCAGCACAGGGAAGTGGATGGAAAAAAGTCCTCTTCAGGCTTCACTTTCTTTTCTACTACATAAAAGCATATAAACCCCAGCCTAGTCAAGCCCCTACTTACTAAAAAAAAATAAAATAAAGCCACAGGCAGAACAAACCAGAGACTAAAAACTTTGCAGCTACCCCCAGCCTGCCTCAGCTGCTTTTAAAGGCTGTTGGAAATGCAATTGGGTTCAGCTGCACTGGGTTAACTCACTCCCCCAGTTGTACTGGTGGCTGCTGTCCTGCTCTCCCCAGGGCTAATGGAGGTGCTAAACTCATCCTCTTGCGTCCCCTTGAAAGGTTTGAGCTTCTGCCCTTGTGCACCCCCCCTGAGACTGGGAGGCAGCTGCTGCACTGGGGTAAAGCCCCTGGGCTGGGTTGAACGGTCCCAAACTCACTCTGTCCTCAGAGTAAAACTGAGCTGCCCTGGGTGCTCACACTGTCCTGATAATCTGCTGCTTCTGCTTTGGACCTTCCAAAAGCCTCCCCCCACACTGAACCTGGCAGAATGACTGCACTGTAGCTCTAGCACCAGATCACAGAGTTTCTGTTATAGAAGAAGAAGTGAAAAATATGCCATGGCTTCTGCATCTGGCAGTGCCAGGAACAGTCAAACCCTTGCTCAGATCTCTGCTTTTTCCTAATGGCAGATCAAAGCTCCTCTGGGCAGTGAGACCCTGAAGCGTTTGCTGCAGCCACCAACTGTGCAAATCACAACTGGCAAGTCAGCAGGGGTGAGGTTGGTGTCACTTTGAAGCACCATCAGGAGCCAAGTTAAACCTTTCTAGTCAGGTCTAAGCAATTCAGCCTATTTCCCCCCTTGTTTCTTCCCCCACCTGTGGCACCTTTGCATTTCTGGGGGTAATTAGGATGAAGAGTTGTCCATAATTCCCCAAGATTTTCCCAAACCACTCTTGCTACCTAATTATATACTTACACTAAATGACTTTGCCTCCTTACCTGAACATCTCTCTTGATTCCATATCTGCTGCCACTGGCAGCCAGGGAATGAAGGGGAGAGGCTGAGGGGACACACAACTTGGAGTGGTCGTTGCAAAGCTTGTGCATAGAGGTGGGTTTGTGCCCACGTGTGTCTGTCTGTTCTGTACCTGCTGTGGTGCAAATAAGGAGGTGTTCTCGAGGTGGAAGCATTTTCTTGATCCTGCAAATCAGCAGAACCAAGTGAACAATTGCTGCAAGGAGCTCCTGAGGACCAGAGTGATGCAAATCCAGCAGCAGCTGCCAGGCAGAAGTGTGTGATTTCTTACAGGGGTTTCCAAAGGAGTTTTCATCATCTTGCCCATCCCGAAGTGAGACCCACAGGAGGTAAGGAGGAGAGCAGGAGCAAAGTGTCCCCCAGCTTGTGCTGTCCCCAGCACATCCATGCAGCAGCACCCTGGGGCCCAGACATGAGTGTGGGGGTTGAGGAGCTCACCAAGAAGCTGAAGAGATGCTTTGATTCCTGAATTCATCTTAGGGTGAGATCAAGTGGAGAGCTGGTGATCACCTGATTTCCTCATCCAGATCCCAGCCTCGGAAATTCCTGGGTTGGATTTTTGTGCTATTGGGTCAATTGGAGTTTCTCACTAAGACAAAAAAAAAAAGGATTCCAGGACTGGAAGTTCTCTCTCCAGGAGGTTTGGTTCATTATTTGAGAGTATATAATAGCTTTAAACACCGGCTCCTCTGGTGAACTCTTCAGGCAACACTGAGCAGAGGGGTCGTGGGGATATCACGCTGCAATCAACTTCAAGAAGACATTCACATCACGTTGGTTTAGGTGGAAACAGTAAACTTGATTTATTGAAAAAAAAAAAATCTATTACATTTATTCCTTTATTACACAGGTTTAAAATATTTAAAAATAGCTCTTATGGGCATTACACTTAAATTTTATGACATGTTTATTGGACTTTGAAGAAATGTACAATATGTCATTTGACACTATATTTTAAAAAGGGCCTTATGTACTAAAAAATTTTTTCCATAGGTTTTATTTTTCTTATCAACATTTGTTCAAGTCATATATATTAAAGGGAGGAGGGAAATAAAATTACACAAAAAAGAATGTCTGCAAATACAAGTAGTAATTTTATTGCAATATACCGTAGCTAAGTGGTCTGGGGAAATTGGAACAGTTTGGAGCTCAGTACAATTACAACACCGTGGAATTCAACAGAGGAATTTTTTATTGGGGTTTTTTTTTTTTTTTTGTCTTAAAGCAAAGAAACAGAAGGAAAAAAAATAAAAGAAAAAAGCTCCCTTGATGAAAATTTATAACAGAATCACATGACTCAGACATACACACACGTGTGTACATACATCAGTATATGGCTTTTCTGTTGCAGAGAGGAACGTGCAACCTTTTCTGACCTTCCCACTGCTCCTGCCAAGGTGACCGAGAGAGAAGCTGAATTCTCCTATATATTATTATCTACTCCTTTGCACTGCTTTGCTGCCAGATTCTGCAGCTTTTAAGGTAGCACCTTTTTTTTTTCTTTTATTTCACCCAAGCATGAAAAAAACCCCCACCAACCCCATACAAGAGAAGACACCAGGAGAAAGGAGATGGATGGAGATGGATGGCCACGGCTCTCCCAGACCGCAAAGCACCGCACGGCATCGCCGCTCCCTCCAGCATGGCTTTGCCTCCCCTCCTTGGCTGCTGCTGCTTGGGAAGGAGGGGGGACAAGACATCCTATATAGGCTTTTCTTCACAGTAAACAGGATGTCTTTCCCTTGCTGGTGAAAGATTCCCCCCTGGGCTCAAGTGTTGCTGTAATACTCCAAGCCAAATAATAATAATAATAGTAAGAAAACCCACCTATTTTTTCAGCTGAGAGGTGTAACCAAGGAAAACGGTCAGGGAGAGAAACAAGCACACAAACAGAAAAAGGAAATGGTTGTGAGCTGAAAAAGCTGCACAGGGAAAAAAATTATAACAAAAATCAAAGCAAAAGAAATAAAAGCCATCCTGGCAGAGCCACCATAGGAAGACCAAGAGAATTGCAGACTCCCAGGAGCACCCGGCTTCAGCGTCGCGTCAGGACGTCCAGCAATGACATAAATTAGCACCACAAACATTCAGCAACTGAGTACAATCTGGTGTGGTAACCACCGGACAGAACATGTGAATATTTTTTAGGAATTAAAAAAAAAAAGAAAAAGAAAAAATAATAATAATTAAAAAAATAAAACAAGATGTAAGCACATTTAATACTTTTTCTTTTCCTACATGGACCGTATAAGCTACTGCAATACAATTAAAGGAAAGAGAGGGTCTTCTATATAATGAATATGAAAGTGACATGCAATTACAAATCGAAGACTGTGGCCAATGGCTGCACTTTATGTGGGAAGTGGATAAATAGCAAAGGCCGGTGGGAGACTGGCCAGTGGCAGGGTATCACCAGTGTTGTAGTAAAGTCATTCAAATAGATAGCACCACAGACATGTAAAAATAAGAAGCACCTTTTGTGTGTGTGTTGGTTTATTTCCTTTTTTTACACTTTATATTCATTGAGGACAAATGGATTTTCCCTGCCACTGCAATCTGCCACTGGCAATGGATTATTTATATATATATATTATTATTTTTAAAGAATGCCAATGGAAAAGAAGGAAGAATTAATTTAAACCATGTTTGTAAAGATAAGCAAGTGTATCAAAAGGCAGAGACTCAAAGCAGATCCCGCTTTTAGCTCAGGGTTTTAGAGAAATCTTGTTAAAAAGTGGCTTTAATTTCCTGATTTTGAGGCAGATCGTTCCCAAAGGCACCTGTGGCTCAGGGTTTGCCACTCCTTCAGCCTGCAAAGCCTCAGCTCCTGGGTGGAACTGGAGCCCCTTCAGATGCAAGCTTGGGGCTGGGAAGAGGCAGGAGAGGTGGGGCCGTGAGCCACCGTCTCCATTCCCACGTGAGCAGGGGATGGTGGTGGGAAGGGGGATGGATTTAACACGGCGAGGGTCACATGCATGTTTTGAAGGCAGAAAACATTTGAGCATTTCAAATAATATACAATACAAATATTTACTTACAAACATACAAAAATATAAGCACCTTTAACAGAGGGGAAAGAGATGCCCAGCGTGACTTTTGGCTGTCGAGCTCACGGGGTGTGATTTGGTGGAACTCAGAATTACACAACTCAAGGGAGATATTTAGAATTCTGGCAACGGCCACGACAGCCACTTGGAAGTCAACGAAATGCCTCTGAGGAGCTTTGGCAGGGTTTGGATTGAAGCCAGGACTGCCAGGACTTCAACATCAAGCCGAACGCAGGAGTTTCAAGGTTTGTTTGGTTTGTTTTTTTTTTCTTTTTTTCTTTTTTTTCTCCTTAGAAACAAAACAACCAATAACGTGTCAATAAGTGCTCAGAATCACTTTGCAGCAAGAAGAAGAAAGAAGAAGAAATCTTTGATGGTGGTGGGGGTCTGCTGGGTGGCCGTGGAGCAGCAGCGGTGGGAGCAGAGGTGGTGGCGTGGGGACAGGTCTCCTGGCCACCTGTGTGGCAGTCGGTCGGTCATGTGGTTCTGTGTCTGTCGTGGGGCTGGTCCTCTCAGTTGGGTACGTGTGGGTGCAGTGGCACAGAGGAACTCGGGCAAAACGAGGGACAAAACAAAACGGGGAGGGGGAAAAATAACCCATCGCTGTCCAGTTTCAGAACGTGCATGTGACGAAGAATTCTTGGTTTTTTTTCTTTTTCTCTTTAATTAATTAAATGGCGCAATGAGGTTACGAGGTTGCTCATTTGGAGACTAGTTTTCAGGTGGCTCTTAGCCCATGAAGCAAGCTGGTCCCACCTCGAATCCAAATTTCTGTGACGCTTCTCCGAAGTCATTGAACATGATGTCGACAATAGGCACTTGCTCTACTTTGGGTGTGTTGATTTCCAGGATAGTCTTCTGATAGCCCTTCTTTGTCTGGTGGGGAGAAGAGGGAGAGGAGCTCTGAAGATGAACCCAACAACAGTAAATTATCATGAATAAGCAGTCACGGGTCATCTGGGAATATGGTGACCATCATGCCCAGGAGCTTTTTGAGCTGAATGAGAGGCACCCAGCACCCAAACACCCTACATTTACCCTGCAGACTTAGACGTGCTCTCATTGAGGGGGATGATGACCACTGAGCAAACCCCTGTCTTGTCCTAAGCTGAGACTTTGGCAGCTGCTGCCACGCAGTTCAAAGGACACCAAAGTCTACTGCCAGCACATCAGAGCTGGAACAGGAGCCTGGTAAAATCATTGTGGCCATGGTGTAGCTGTTTTGCCTCCCTGAGGACACGCGTGGGTTGTTGAGCAAATGTGAGCAATTTAATTTGAATATATTAGTTTGACTATTACCCGAGTGCCACCAAAAAAGATGGCACTTAAAGCCTGATGGAATTCACAAGGTGATGCTGTCTTTTATCGTGCCTGGTAGCCATCCAGTTATTTCCGAAATATAAATAATTATTAGAGGAGCAGAAGTGCACCCGAGGGCATACAAAGCTGCACAAACAAGAGAATTTATGGAGCAGCTTTTGGCTCTACCTTCCCCTCTGATTTGTGTGTCTCAGAAGAACAGGCTATATCACAGCTACTGAGAAAGGGCTGTATGATCAGGAAAAACACACGGAAATAATGGCCCTAGTATAAGCCCTGGAGATCCACTGGTGCCGGCTGCAGCAGCTCCATCGTGGCTGGAACGTGGGTCCTATCACCAGCATCTCTGAAGCAACACCACAGTGGGCAGCCCAACCTCATTTTTCACCTGCTAGGGGCTCAATCTTCAATATTCTGCCTGTGGTTCAGGAAGGATGATCCACCAGGGTACCAGAGAGAGGTACAGGAGATCCAGAGCCTCTTTCTGCAAGGCTGTTAAGAAGCTCCCTTGGAATGTCTGACCTACTTTTTACACCCTACAGGAACATTCTCTGGCAGAGAGGAAAGGTTGGGCCACATTAGTTTGGAAGAGATGCCCAAAGCTCTGAGAAAGGAGATGGCATCTCTGTGGCCCACCATAACACTAGGGCTCATTCAGCATCTCCCAGTGCTCCTGAGGTTTTATTTGGAACACTGAGAGTGGCTGAGCTAATGGCTGGCTGCCTGACAGAAGCACTGAGCAAATAAACTTGAAGGAGCTACAGTAATCTCCTGTGCAAACATCCCTCATTAGGGAGAGGGATGTAGGGCACCAGAACCAAGATGCTCAAACCAAAAGGGTTATCAGCAGGAATATCTGCCTTAAAATATGTGATTTTGCAGCATCCCTGGGATTTAGGAAGGGAAAAGGAGGAGAAGGCACTTTTTACTGAGGACATCACATTAGCAGGAGATATGAAGTACTCGAGGATAAACTTCCCCACATGGCTTCTGAGTGCTTCCAGAAGCTGGATGACACCCTTTCCCTCTCTGTGAGAGCGTTGAAAGAAGTAGATGTTCTAATCTAATTTTCCTCATTGCTCCTACGGTAAGAAAACGTGTGTGTGTCAGAACAGAACCACTCTCATCTCAAATTATGTGGAGGGTTTTCTCTGTCAAACATCTCAATCTTTCTGTCCCGTGGGCTTCAAGTGCTGTAATTGCAAGGAGTGAGAACTCTGCTTTTGCATCATTGAGCTGGCTCTTGGAAGAAACGCAAGCAGCACCTGCTTTGCCAAATTTTTAGCTCCCAAGGGTAGATTTTTCAGAGCTCAGTCCCAAAGCCAGCATCAACAGAAGAAGGCAGAAGCAAAGGGAGGATGCTGGGTCCCTTTGGAAAATTTTGCTGTTGCTCGTGACCAAAGTCAAGATGAAGTGTGGGGAGAGCACAGCCCAGAGCCCCCCTGAGGCCACACAGCAGAGTGTTGCAAAAAAACTCAACCAATCTAATGCCAAACCCTTAATGCTTTGCCTCTGAGATTTCCTGAAAGCAGCTACATTCTCATCAAAGCCCTGCAAAACATCCTGATAGGATGAGAGGTAATGGTAGCAGGTGAAACATGGGAAGTTCCACCTCAATGTGAGGAAAAACTTCACTGTGAGGGTGACAGATCCTGGCCCAGGCTGCCTACAGAGGCTGTGGAGTCTCCTCTGGAGACTTTCAAGACCTGCCTGGATCTGTTCCTGTATGGACTGCCCTTGGTGCCTCTGCTCTGGCAATGGGGTTGGACTAGGTGTCATCGCTCACCTTTCCCCTTGTGAGTAAAGGGAGCAAGAGCAAAGGCAAGGGGGGATGAGAGCAACAAGCTCCCTCCCTTCCTGCACAGCCAATGTTAAAGCAAATTAACATGATCTGCTGCATCCTCCTCCGACCTTGAGTGGAATCCTGTATCCCCAGCATAGCAAAGAGCAAGCTCAATGCCCCCCATTCTTGGGGCCAACCCTCCAGTCAACTACAACAGGACATTTGGAGGTGATTTGTTCCAAGGCAGATGGTGCTGAACAGAGGAGGGGGACAGACACCTCCAGCACCCACCCCTTCCGCAGGGCCCAGCCCGGCCCGGCTCTGCCCACGTACCGCGCAGCCGTCCAGGGCGGCTCGGATGTAGGGGTTGTTGTCGTAGGACATCTCCTCATCATTGGAGCCCAGGAAACGGATGGCCTTGTCATAGCTGTTGGTGGTGGCATCGTGCCAGGCTACAGACTGGTAGCAGTTGTAGGTGATGTTCTGGTGGGCCGAGGCACTCAGGAGCCGGAGGAAAGTCATCTGCACCACCCCGATGGGGTTCCCGTCCGAATCCACGTAGGAGAGCTGGGAGGAGAGGAGAAGGGGAAACACTGGGCAGTGAGGGGCAATGCAACATGTCTGGGGGGGGAGTCTGAGGACCACTAGTCTCACCCTTTGTTATCACCCTGTTCATGGGGCTCGGTCCCACCACCTCAGTAGGGTGTGGATGCTGATACTCTATGAGCACAGGGCTGGACTGGTCTCCTGTGGCCAGGGAAAGACTATTGAGAGGCAGCTTATTTCTCTTGCTGGATGGGAACTACAAAAATTACGGCTAATACAGGGCAGGAGGAAAAGGAAGGGGAATTTCAGCCCTGATTGCAGAAGGGTGCAAATCTGGAGATGTATGTCTGAAGTTTAAGCCAATACTGAGCATACTTCTCCAGCTTTTGAAGAGGAGAGAAATCAGATTTCTGTGTGGCTTTCGGGCTTTATTTTTCTGCCCCATTTGATGTGATTTTCTGATCGCTGTGGGTACTTTGTTCTGCATACACTGGAATATCCCCCATTTCATTTTTCTTGGGTACCAACTCACTGAATGTAAGCAATCTCTGCACTTAATCGGCAGCAGTCCTGTTCCTGCTGATAAGGAAATCTGTGCTGTCCTGGTCCATGAAAGGGAAATGCATTTACTACATCAGGCATGTCATGAAACATGGGAGCTGCACCAGCACTGGGATCTGCTCCATGCTGCACTTCAGGGTCTTTTTCTGTCTCGGAGAAAAGTATCTAGAAACGCAATTTATCAAAACCCACTTCCACGCAGAGGGGATTCAGGACTTTCTCTCGTACCCCACCATGGAAGTGAACACACAATGGGACAGTTAATTTGCTTGTATAAACTAACTGTACTTCAGGTGGCATCTCCAGCCATGGCCAAGCTACCAGAGCTGCTGTTCATGACTGTCCTCTATGGACAGAAACGACCAGGAGAAAAAACACAGGCACACAAAGGGCGTAGTGTTCTTCAAGGTACCACGAAACACCGGTGCGAGCTGCAAACAGTAGAAAAGATGAATAACCAGACAATAAAATCATGAACAAAGTGATAATAAAAATAAATACATATACCAACCGGTTGTCCAGATACTGCTGCACTGTCCTCCTGAGAGTTAAATATGACTGACCATGAGAGAGCCACACGTGCCAGGAGGAGAGGTACCAGAAAACCACCAGGACGTGGAAGGAAGGGGACACAAAATGCTGATTCCTTGGCACACAGCCCCAGTGTGTCCTGATCTACAGGATCCACTTCTCTTAATTGTTCCTATTTCCAGTCAGTACTTGGTTTGGGAGCCTTACTACTCATTATAGGGTCCCAGCTGCTGTTCTGCCTCTCCAGACTGCATATCCCAGCTTTGCAACTTGAGCCACTGGGAGCTGGTGGTATGTATAAGGCTTACTCATGGGAACACAGTTGTGCAACAATCAGTCCTTTTCTGTTTTCTCTGTGATAGCATTTCCCTGTGGCAGATGCCATATGGCTAGGAAGGATAACAAGGCAGGATGGGTGGCAGGCCTGGTTAGAGCTGCTTGGAATTGTGTTCCACACAAATGGAAGGAAAGCAGAGTCCAGAAGGAAACATCTGCAACCCTTTTATCCTTCCAGATGCAGTTTGGCTGCATCATGAGAAATGGTAAGAAATCAGCTTCAAGTATTCTGTGTCCTTGTTTAATGATGGTGCAGAAGCATCAAAATAAGATTTTTTTCTTTTATATTTTATATTCACTGTGTCCTCTAGATATCCCCAGGAGAAAGACAAGTGTCTTCATGGCTGCACATCTTGTGCAAGCAACTGAGATTCATGTGGAATCAGCAGCCTGAGCAGTGGGTGGAAAACTTCCCCTTGGCTTTGGGGATCTCCACAAGAGACTGACCATGCTCAGGCTGCATGGAAAGACACCAGAGACCTTCTCCATGGAGTAACAAGAGTGATGCTGCACCCAGAGGGGAACATCAAACTCCTTCATCCCACCCATCTACACACATATTTCAACTGGTTGTGGATTCAGGGAAATGTCTCCCTACTTTACCAATCTCATGGTTCCAAGTACTGACCGGGATGAAATGAGAGGTGCCTCAAAAAAAAAAATAAATCAAACTTTACTTTTATGGCTTGTGTGTTTAACAGTTTTGTGGTTTGCTTAGGCTGGTCTTCTACGTGCTGGTGGCTTTTTTTTCCCCAAACAGAAAATGCAGGACAGATGAAAAAAAAAAAAAAAAGCAAGAAACTGCCAACACAGAAAGATAGAACAAAGTAGCACTGAAATTCATATTGTAGAAAAAAATTGCCCTTAGCTCTAGGTTGGCAATTCAGCCTCTAATGTAGCCAATAGGAAAACTAAAAAAAACCAAAAAGCAGAGAAGATGGAGAAATGGAGGTATTCATAATATGCTGCTGAAGTGCTCTGTAATTAAGCTATGAGTAGTTGCCCTCCAAGGAGCAAGGAGGCTGAAGCCCTGGCTTTGCAGCCCTGTTGGGTAATGCGGAGAAGCTACAGAAGCCGTGTCCTTCTTGTGGGCAGAATCAGAGCAAAACGTGGTTTAGCAGCAATGAAATGCAGCTTAAGAAAGCAACGGGGTGATTTTCTCTGTTGTTTTCCTTTTAAGGTGGAAGTTTTGGGGCACTGCAAGAAGCCTCTGCCCTGGGGAGATGCTGACTGCAGGAGGCAGCTCACTGGGGTGTGTCAGAGCATTTCAGGCTTTTGGGGACTGGTTGGTTTTACATAATGAATTTCTCCTTCTTCCCTAAATCTCCTGATCTGACTGAGCTCATTATCTGCATCCCGCTAATCCTACAAGAATTCAGACACACGTGGGAGGATTTCTATTGCTTAAGGAGACCTGGCTCACACTGATCAGTGGCTGCTCTGGGGAATCCTGTCCTCAGGAAAGTGGTAGATTCCTCAACACTGAACAATTTAAAGACTCAGCTGGACAGAGTGCTGAACCATCTTGTCTACACCATGTTTTTGACAAGAAAGGTTGGACCAGATGATCCTTAAGGTCCCTTCCAACCTGGTATTCTATGATTCTCTGACATCCCTGACCAGTGCTCGTGCTCTGTGGGAGTCATTTATAACATCAATGTCCTGGACAAAATAGGACAAAATTCCAGAGTTTTTTCTTCATTGCATATGTTTCTGTCTTGCCTGCTTGCTGACATCAAATATTGTTTGACCTTACAATCGGTATTTTCCCCTGAAAAAATCCTTAACTGAGACTAAGTCAAATTCCTGTTCACTTGGCTTGCAAAGAACTCTGGTTTGAAATCTTCCTTTAAACCAATGACTTCATGTTTCCCAAGCTCTGGGGGTGTTATGGGAACTCCCAGTGTTGCAGTTTAAATCCACTCTTTTGGGAACACCTGCCACAGACCAGACATGTGCAGATTTACCACCTCAGTCTGGGTACCAGTGAGCACAGGCTGTGACACCACTGTGCCCAGCTCTGGGCTGAAGCATCACCTTAGAGGGTCTCTCAGCTCGAGGCTACACTGGTGGGGGACAGCAGCACAGGGAAATCTTGATGGAATGGGAACTGCTTAGGAGACAGCCAAGAACCCTTCTGCTGGATGCAGCTCACTGTAGTGCTCTACAGACATAGCCTTGCATCAGCTCCAGCTCTGCAGGGTCCCCCAGCACATCAGTGTGTCCCCTTCTAACACAGGGGGAAAGCTCATCACCTGCTCCTAGGTTTTCTGTTAAGCAGACTGAAAAAAAAAAAAAAATAAAGCATCCCCAGTGGGTTTTCTTTCCTTTTCAGTATTCCACCTTAAATGTTTTCATGGTGCCTCGTGATGGTTATTAGTCCAGCATGCAGAGTGCAGCAGGTCTGGCCATACCAAAGCATATGATGAGCTCTGATTCAGACTAGATGGCCAAGGTCAAGGTTAGCCACTTACCAAAGACCCCCGCTTGTATTGACTATACCATGTGGAAGGCTGTTCTTTGGGCCAACGAGCCATTTTACTCTGTAAAATATGACATGGGTTAAAGAAAACAGAAAGCACCAAGATGCATCTTACCAGTTTACCGCGCTTGAATTCACTGAACCAGGAGCCTGGGTTCTCCTTTGGCCAAGAAGTAATCCTAGCCTAGTTTGTGGACGGCAAGGAGGAAAGAGAGAAAGAAGAGGGGAAAAAAAAAAAGAAATAAAAAGTTACAATCGGTTCCACAAGCAGAGTCTACAGGTCTTATTGTTTTCTTTATCTTTATACACCAGTAACATGACCAGTCCGCAGAGCCCTAAGGTGCCAGCAGCATCTTGAGCAGAATGGGACAAACTGGTGCTGCCCTGGGTGCCCAGTGCTGCCTTGGCACTGGCCTCTTTTGCTCAGGGCTACTGATCTCTGCCTCCTAAAGGCTTTGGATGCAAAACCAGCAGCACAGTCTATTGGCAGAAGAGATAAAAGGAAAGATAGAGAGGGAAAAAGGGAAATATCAGTGGTAAAAGGTGAATTGATCTTCATGTGAAGGCCAGGCTGGAAAAGCAATGTTGCTAAAGGAGAAGGCTGCTGCCACTCCAGTGCTGAATCCAGATACTGTGGGGCTGGGAAAGGCAAAGAATGGAATTAAGGAGAAGCCTCTGCCTGCCTCATGTGTTTGTGCAGCAATAAGGTGCATCATGAGCTGTGCATCCTCCTTGGGCAGTGCTGGACAATCACACCAGATGGAACTTCAACTACCTGTAGCAATGCAGGGAGTGACCTTGACAAGAAATGAGCTGTCAGAGGATCCTTTATGGCAGCCCTGTCTAAGCAGCTGAATCCCTTCTCTTGAATCAGAGCAGAAGGCAGGAGCGTGGCTGCCGTCTGCTCCCTTCCCCTCCCACCAGCTCCCTCACTTCTGCCATAAATCTCCAAAACAACAGCCAAGCAATATCCAGGTGTCTTGGGACCGTCCTTTCCTTTCCAGTTCACAAACCATAAAGCAAGTCAGAGTGTTTCTGCTGGGTAAAGGACAGACTGAAAGGGGATAAGGCTTAAACACCACTGTGGCTTAGAGTAAAGCCACTCGGCCAATAGTGATACTGGTGGAGTAGCTGTTTTCATTTCTCTACATGGAAAAAAGCAGGTTGAAGCTTTCTCTTATTTACAGCAGTACTGCAAAAGTGTGGCACGATTTGCATCTGAGGAGCACTTCCAGCAGTCAGAGGATCAGCTCCACAGGGGATGAGATGGGGCCAAAGAGCCACTCTGAGAATGAGTGTGGCAGGAGTCTGAGCAATGGCAAGATCTCGGGCACACTCTGCTTTTTTAGCTGTCTACATTCTGAGGAGAGCCATGGCAAGCTAATGCAAGAAACTGGGTTTCACTGGAAGAATAGCTTTGCCTTCACCTTAATCCAGTGAGAGCACAACTGTGACACCAAGCAAGCATCCACAGGCCATTTTTCAGGAATTTCTGCTTGGCCAGTACAAGAACTGGTTCCCAGACTTTGGGGAGAGCAGCACTGGGAAGCAGAGGGCACAGAAACAGGATGAACATGAAGAGTATGGTTGAGCTCAGCATATCATTACACAAACAACTTCATCAGCCTTGTGCATTAGTGCCAGGAAGAGCACTGAGGGCAGCTGCAATCATTTAGGATCAGTGACCCACAAGAAACACCAGGGAAAATGACAGGAGATAAACAATTATCTGCCCTGCCCAAAGACACTGAGAGGGTAGAGGAATTGTGGTGGTGCTTATGCAACAGCCAGCACAGCAGAGCCCAGCTGCAGGTGGGAAGACAAGGAATGAGTTAAATGAAGCTCACGCAGTGCCACAGTTCCTGCACCAGCACACACTTCTGCCTTGTAAAGTAAAAAAAAAAAAAAAAGGTTTTAGCATTCATTATGCCTCAGAAATCATCAAAGACTTGTCACAAGTCACAGTTTAAATCTGACAAAGAAATTCTCTGTGTAAACATATTCCTTATTATTTTAAAAGCCACTGTTGTGTGACAAAGAATCGTTCTGGTCTTTAATCCTTATTTGCTATTGTTCAGTTCTGCTGAAATGGACTCTATGAATATTCATATTAGGAAACAATCTCATCACCGTGATATAGAGTGGGGGGGGGGAAAAAATATTGCATGGACTTACTCCTTCAGATTTCTTATCAGGGTAGATACAAGTCTCTCCACCAGCTGTGAAATTACAGTAAACTTTGAAAGAGTCCCTGGAACATCCTTGGTTAGGATCAACCCAGTATTCACCTGGATGCACAAGAGGGAAGAGAAGGGAAAAAAAGTCTGAGCACTGTGAAGGGATGACAAGGGGCTCTTCAGCACCCAAGGACATTTAATCTCTGTCTTAGGCTACCCCTCAGATGAATTTTTTGGAAAGCTGGTTATCTTCTGATTCCACATCCCGTGGTACCTTACAAGAATGGCTGTTTTCCATCATCTATCTCCATTCTTAGTATAGAATATTTCAACTGGAAGGGACCTAAAATAATAATCTTGTCCAACTTTACTTATCCCTTCTTTGTCAGCCACACTCCTCACAGGCCACTAGGGCCTGAGACTCCCCAAATTACTTCTATTCCCACGCTCACTTGAATTCACTGCGTGGAGCTGGGAAACCCCCAGTGTTTTCCCGACACCATCCCATCCCATCCCATCCCAGGACATACCGTCTGGGAAATCAGGGTGACAAAGCTGCAGATCCTTGCAGGTACGTGCTGGGTTATGTTGAGTGCCCAATGGATGCTTCATTTGCTCAATTTCCAGTTTCAAGGAATTCAGTGAGCCAAAAATTTCTTCCATGCCATCTGCATAGTCCATGTAGTTGTCAGCATTCCCATCGTCCACCAGCTGGCTGGCGTCAATATTTCTCCTGGTCCTCTTGGAAGACTGGATGGGCAGTGGCTGGATGACTTCTCCAGGAGGACCCTGATTTGTGGGGAAAGAACACAGAACTGTCTATTCTGTTGGCAATAGGGAAGAGACAGAAACAATGGCCCAAACAGCCACCAGTGCTGAGAAGCAGCATGACACGATATAAACTAGAGATGCAAACCACCCGTGATGTGCTCATAGAAACCCTGGACACCAGATCTGAACACTGGGTCCATCTTCTCCATACTACTCCCTTCACACCCTGCTTCCTTCCCCAGCATCTCAAAGAGATGCCAACCCATTGCAAGGACACCTGATGTACAGAATCTTTGTTCAGAAATCTACTTCTTGACATTACAACTCCCATTAAATCAGAATTTCACACTTTGGGTAAGGGGTTCTACTTACAGGTGGCCCTGGGGGCCCAGGAAGACCTGATTCACCCTTTGGACCTGTTGGACCCTGGGTGGAAAAAAAAAGGAAGAACATTGGTCACTTAGGAAAAAGCACTGGCCACTTAGATTACATCACAAGTATTATTTCTTTTAATAGCCTCGTGGCAAAAACTTTCTTCATGCCTCTTCAAGTACACAAGAGGAAGCATCTCCTTGCACACTCACACACAAGAAAATGTTTGTTTTGGTTATTTTTGATGCTTAGGTAAAAGAAGAGATCAGTCAAATGCTTGGGATTAAACAGTGAAATTTTGCTTAGCCTTCCTATGAAGAAGGATCTTCCAATGCATGAAAATGTAAACTCCCCAAATCCAATCAACAGCTTTATAAATCAAAGAAACATCTTAAAATTAATAAAACATTGAAATCTGCATAGGAAAAAGACATTAGGAAGTTGCCCAAGAGGAATTTTTAGCTGCCTGCACAGATCTGTAACATGAAGCTCGCTTCAGCCTCGCATTTCTCAGCGAGTTCTTCGCTTTTCAGCTGCCACCTCCTGCTTCTCAGGCTATTTTTAACACCCTCTGCTTTACAGCAGTAGCTTTTCTCCTAAGGACTATGCACTGGATCTCTCCTTGTGATCTTTGCTGCACTGATGTTCCACAAAGTACAGTGTGTGCAACAGGAACTTTTCCCAATTATCATTTCTGGGCTTAGCCAGCCTGAAAAGGCTGCACTTGCTCCAGTCATCTCTGGCTAATTGCCTTAATGCCACTGACGTGGAGTAGTTGCAGCAGGTTATGCATTTAATAAGAACTCCTCAACCTCTTCATTTAACAATGTCTATACTCACTGATGATCCTTTAGCACCTTTGGGACCAGGTGGACCCTGTATAGAGAGAAACAGAGAAATGAGTCAGTACTTTTCCTAGCAGAGTTGTCAGTCTCTCCTTAGAGACAGAGCCATGCTACACAGGGTGGTCTTCATTCCCTTCCTTTCTGCTGTCACTTTTCACATCCCCTGGACTGCCTTTGCCCTTGCTGTTATTTGCCAACAAACAAAAAACATTTGTGTCAGACCCATCTGTGTTAGTGCTCCTCACTCCTGACTGGGTGGGGACTGGAAAAGCTGTGGGGTGATAGCTGTAACCTGCAGCTGACCCTAGCTCCATGCTAAGGACACTCAGCAACAGCAAAAGCTGGTTGTCCACAGGTTCAGGGTGCAGCCTTTGGGCACCCAGTGAAAACCCAATGGAACTAGCAAAAAGAAATCATTGTGTGATTGTAGATCATCCAGAAGAAATGAAGAGAGAAACAGGGTGGGACTGATTTCCCTGCCTCGATCACATTGTGTCTCCTGTGCCCATCTCTCAGTCACACATCAACCCCCCAGTACTCCTCTAACTCATTCCAGTGTTTATAATGGAATTATAAATTCCCATCAGCATCCTCATACAAGGTCAGGCCAGAAGGACTGAGCTGGGTATCTGGGAGGAAGGACTATGTAGCTTTTGAGGAATTAGAAGGTAAGTACTTGTCACATACCGGTAATCCTGGTGGCCCTGGAGGTCCAATTGGTCCAGAGGGACCTGTGATACCCTGGGAAATAAAAGCACACCACCATTGATTCACATGCAGAGATGAAGGATTATAACCACACGCAACTAGACTCTGCTCAAAGATGCCCACCTGGTTTTGGAGGACTCCATTCAAATCTGGAGCTTTGACTGGTCTTTAAGGGTGTGCCTGATTCAGACAAGAGCATGACCAGGGATTCTCATCTCTCATTTTGACACACATTTTAAAAAACCAGTACTTTAGATACATATTTAATGTTACCATTCCTCCAAGTCTATTCAACTCTTTTCATACAACTCCTGAGAATCTGCTTTCCACTCTGGAGCACCTCCACATTTCACAGGTAGGATAAACTACATTACTATAGAAAATTGTCTTCAGAAATTAGCAGAAGTCCCCTGCTGAGGTTGACCATCTCTGCTGTGCTTGCACCTGCTCAAAGTCAGCAAACCCCAGAGCTCAAGAGCACATTTAAATGAATATTTACCTGCTCTCCTTTGGGTCCTGCTGAGCCCTGGGGGCCTGGGAGACCTCGGTCACCCTTTTCTCCCTGCTCTCCTGGTGGTCCAATAAGACCAATTAAACCTGGATGACCCTAGAGGAGAAGAGCAGATAATAATGACAACCTCTCACTGGAGATACTGAATACCCTGCAAAGACACTTTGAGATACAACCCCAAACACCTAAGCTTGTGAGCATCCTGGCACCTGGAAGTGGCAGAGCACTGGAATTTTGCAACAGAAGATGCTATAAATACAGAAGCAGAAGCACTGTGCTGGGGCACCTGCTCATGTCGTGAGCTAACAGAGATCACAGAAACTTCTAGAAGATTGTGACTCCTGCTATAAAGAGAGCGAGGACAGGCAGTGGCACATCCCTCACCCACAGCACACCACTGTTCAACCCTCAGGGCACACTCACAACTCTCTGCTAAAGGTATTTCAAATGCTTTCAGAGGGAGCATTCTTACCTTCTCCCCTTTCGGACCAGAGTCTCCTTTAAGACCAGGCAAACCCGGTGGGCCCTTTGGGATACAGGGAAGAAAACAAAAGAGAGAATTAATGTACATTGCATTCATTCATTTCAAAATCTCATGGAATTAGATGGTCTGGACATACCATTGGACCTGGAGGACCATCTGGGCCAGGAGATCCCGGGAGACCTTGTTCACCCTGTAAAACAGTGAAATTCCCTCAAAATAATTCTCCAGGACAGCAGAGCTCCCAGATGGGATTATTCTGATTCTTCACCCATTCTCCTCTGGTCCCTGTGCCAGTGAATGTTTGCCCTGGCTTCTCACAGATGGTAAAGGCAAAATGAATTAGGTTCCTTTCATGCTCAGATCTCTACTGGGAAGGGGACTTTGAAAGTCTGGAAACTTGGAATCGGAAAACTCTCATCCATGGAGAGTGGGTGAGCAGACCCAAGACTCAAACCATGCTGGGAGATGATAGTCACTGTTCTAGTATTTCTACTAAATCTATTTTATCTGCTGTCAGGCATTTAAGTACGGAACATGTCACTGGGAGAAAGGCATCTTCCAAGGCAGATGTGTTTATTGCAAAGCACCACAAACAACCCTGCCCAGAAGCCTTCTCAGACTTTGCTCAGTTTGTGAATACTCACGACTGGACCAGGAATTCCTCGAAGACCATCGGGGCCGGGCTTCCCTGGAGCACCTTGAGGACCAATTGGGCCAGTCTTCCCAGGAGGTCCTTCTAAACCAGCTTCACCCTAGATGCAAAGGGCAGAAATGTTTAATTTTCATTGGAGCAGCAAATGATCTTCTCAAATATACTGTGGCTGCTGCCCAGGTGTCACAGAGAGAATGCAGGTCCACACAAAGCAGGTAAAAACTTCTTTTTGTTGATTCCCCTACTGCTCCTCACTCCTTATTCACTGAGGACACATCTTCAAACTCCTTAATTTTTTTTAGCCTTGCCTGTTTCTACTGATATCCAGCAGGAACAGAGCTTTTTCTGTAAGGGCTCCAGAGCAGAAAGCCTTCCTGGGTTTAGTACTAGGAGATGAGCTAACAGAGGACATCCTTGGCCATCAGTGCTCCTGCTTCTGCTGCTACAAGGGGGTCTAGAATTTGCAATCCCACTTTGCATTTCCCCACCACTCCTACCAAAAGAATTGCAGCCTAATAATGTTGTGCTTGCCCTGGGAAAGGGTGTGGGGATCTGCACGCCATATTAGTTACAATACATTAAATTGCCAAATATGGCACTTTTGTAATTTCAAAACAAAAATGTTCCCAGCACCTTACCAAGTTCTGAATGTCTCCACAGAGTTTGTTAAAAGATTATGCATAAGCTCAGATTTGAGGCCAACAGCCCCAAATTCAAGGTAGTTTATTGCAACATGCAGAAAAATCACATCACTGCCTTTCAAACTCCAGTGTTGTCCAGAGTGTGATCCTTTTGGCTTACAGAGGACATGGCAGAAGTGAAACCTCCTTCAGCTCTTACCTTGGCTCCTTTCTCTCCTTGCCTTCCTTCGGGACCAGCTGGACCAGGAGGGCCCTAGAGAAAGCAAAAAACAGATGCAATTACATCACACTGGTCTGAAATGGTCTACTGGAATTAGCAAAATGATGCTACTGCCCCAGGGAAGAAGACAAAATGGAGACAAATATGCTCTGAAAAGCTTTGTAAATTAGCTTCCTGCTAAATGAATCCCTGGGCTATTCTAGCAAGGCAGGAAGAGCAGGAGCACCTCATACTTGAATATTCTTCTGGGTGTTATAATCTCCAAAAAAAAATCCACAGGATTCGGTTGACAAGTTCCCATCAATTTCCAATGGCTGTGGATGGCACATAAATATTTTTCCTTAAATTACTATATATTTTACACGCTACTGCCTTGCATTTACTGTAGAAAAACATCAGTTGAAAAATTCCAGTACAAATGCATTTAGAAAGATACTCCTGAGCAACCAGCTTACCCTTTTCCCTGGAGGTCCAGAGGGGCCTGGCTCTCCCGTGGGACCAGGGGAACCCTAGATGGAGAGGGGAAGAGAACAAGCCATAACTGCACTACAAGACATGGGAAGGAGAAGAAAACATGTACAACTTGAGTCAAGATCTAGAGTTTGCACTAAGCTGAGGCGTGGGAGGCCAGTACAACTCCAGACACCTCCTCGGGGGTGCAGGTGGTATCTTGTTTTATCCCTTCCCACCATGAAATACCATAAGGCACAGCAAAGTTAAAAGGAAAGGCTGAGATTTGTATTTTCCTTAAGTTAATTCTTGCTTTCAGGCTGTCTTGCTTGAGCAGCCTGGATGGATGGCAGCAGCCAGGCTGACACAGGCAGGAGGGATGGGCACTAGGGGACAAGTGCAGAAGAAGCTAGTAGGAATTAGATGCTCTGTGTCTTTCTGTGCCAGAAGTCCTTGGACTTGCACACAAAAACTGTGGGTACTGATGGGGAACAGATCTCATCTTTCCAGTTACTCACAGTCTGTCCAGGTTCACCATCATCACCTTTGTCCCCAGGGGGACCATCTTGACCCTAGAATGGAAGAAGAAAGAAACAAGATGGGTGTATTTAGGGTATGAGGAGAGTTGAGCAGAGCACTGACAGCAGCAGATGTGCTTCAGCTGGGCTTCATGTCATAGAATCAGAGAATCATAGAATGTATTGGGTTGGAAGGGACCTCTAAAGGTCATCTAGTCAAACCCCAATGCAAAAAGCAGGGACATGTCACTGGGCACCATCCCTTCCCATCTCCTGTTGGGAACACTGGCAACAGCAAATGCCCTGTGTCAAATGCAGTGGACAGCAGGGGTTGGACAGTTACTGTCCCAAAGGATGCAGCACCACCAGACAAAGTCTTACAGTGGATCTTGTTACTCTCTCCCAGGTAAAGAAAGAGTAAATGCCAGTGGAGTTGTGTTCTGTTAAGCCAAGAGGAAGAATCTACTGTCCTTCTAAGAGACACTTACAGCTGGACCAGGTTCTCCAGGAGGACCAGGGTCACCAGGAAAACCAACTGGACCCTGCAGAGAGAGAAGAAGGATATCCCCAAGTCAGAGATGTTGCATCTGGAGAATAGCAGAGCACTAGTGCCTGATACTCCAGTGACTACACAGGGAGTCACCCTACAGAGAAAACTCCCAGTCCCCTGCCCTCACACACAATCCCACACTACATCCCATCTTTGCACCTTCAGTAATTTCATCCTGTTACAGCCACCAGATGATGCAAAGCTCCATAGGCAACACTGGGACTTTCATCTGGTCTTTCATAAACACATTGGACAAGTGACAGCAAATTCCCTGTAGTTTTGGGGAATGTGCAGATGAGATGATTTTGCTTTTGCTTGCTATGTGATGTGTAACATTTTTCACGTGAAGATCCTCTCAAAGCATTTAATGACTAAAACACTTCACCATTCTTCTCCATACAATGGCTATTGTACATTTCCAATGATTCCAAGACCAGTGTTCAGACAATAGGCTTCAACCCATAATGTGATATCCCAAAAAAACCCATCTGTTAGGAGATGACTAACTCCCCTGCCTCCTCTGCTGTTTCATGCCATCTTTGCTTATCACATAATAAATTTCTCCAGCCAGCAAGCATCAAAAGGAGCCGGCAAGATAAATACTGGACCATTATCATCTGTTATAAATCAGTATAGCTCTACTGGTTTCCACAGAGCTACAGCAATTAGCATCAGCAGGGGTCTGACCCTAGAGGTACAACTCCCACATTCACATAAATCTCCTCTATGTTATTTTGGAAGCTTTGCTCTGGTGCAGAGGACCTTGACAATACATAAGCTCAAGAGCAAAGTAAGCCTACTGTAGATCTTCTCCATGGGGGTGAGTTTTCTGATAGCCTGCAAAAAGGACTAATAATTCAAGAGATTGCTGGAAGATGTGGTACAGCTGGGTCTTTTCCTCATTAGCACCCTAAAGAATGGGACAACTATCATAAATCATTAGAGGAGCAATTCTCTGACTGGTAATCTACCTCAGATTTTCACAAAAATCACTGGAAAGCATCTTTTCATGACCAAATCTCTGCTGGGCAAGACAAGGAAGCAGTGTTTGGACAGAGGGGGCTACTTACAGGACTGCCTTTGGGACCATCATCGCCTGGTGGACCCTTGGGGCCAGGTGGACCAGCAGCCCCAGAAGGACCTGCTTCACCCTTTTCACCTCTTTCACCTTTAGGACCCTGTAAAGGAAAAAGGGTGTTTTTATTATCCAGGAAAACAACTCACAGTTCTCCAATTAGCTTTTAATCAACTCTGAAAAAGAAACTCTATTTGCATCAGAACACAAGGACACAATTTAGCAGTCCCTTCCCACAGAGATTAAATGGTGTTCATGTTGTTCAGTCGTGGGTAGCCCATACTCAGTGACTAAACACTGTACTATAAATACCCAGTAACACGGTGATGTATCACCCGTTACCCAAACCAAGGACATGGCCCCATCCACATCTGTGCCTCTCTGACACCCCTTCAACCAGCTCCTCAGGGGACACCACTGAAGAAAAGCTCCTCTCCATCAGACAAGTCACCCTGTAGTGTACTTACCGGGAGGCCAACCTCGCCAGGAAGACCAGGCTCACCAGATTCACCAGGTTCACCCTATGGAGAGGAAAAGAGAACAATCCCAGTCACATTTCTGCAGGGTGTTGAGTTTCCTGCTGACCCAGCACAGCCCCTGCAGGACCATGGCTGCAGACTCCTGCTGCCTTCATTCATGTTTGGCTGGATGCTTTACCTTTTCTCCTACTGCACCAGGATTTCCTATTCCCCCGGAAGGGCCCTGTGGACCATCTGCTCCTGGTGGTCCAGATGGACCTCTGGGTCCAGGTGGGCCTGGTGGGCCCTGAGAGAAAGAAGAGAAAATTTAAGACATGTTTCTTGGAGCAATGTCTATGTCATTGATGAAAAAAGAAGTATGTAAGTATCTTACCATTTGACCAACATCACCTGTTTCTCCCTTCTCACCAGGGGGTCCAGGCAAGCCCTGTGGAGGTGGAGGGGATGAGTTTTAGCTGTGAACATCTCAGGAGAAGCCCCAGCTCTCATTACCACAAGCCATCCCTCAGTGCTGTTAATTACCTGCAAACCCACTGGGCCAGGGGGACCAGGGAAACCTCGGGGTCCTTCATCACCTTTCTGACCAAAGAGGCCTTGCTGTCCTCTGGGACCTGGCTCTCCATCAGCACCCTATGAGGAAAGAATCTAACACAGCTTAGCAAGGACACAAGGCAGATGCAAAGCCCCATCCCCAACACCTCCTGGTGCAGAGCCACTGGCAATGCCCTACTTGTGTGTCAGGCACCAGCAGTGCCAGGCAGAAGCTGCCAATTCTCGTGTCCCAGGAAGTGTTATGGTAAGAAAGGGGATGGCTGCCAAGAGGGGACAATACTCACAGCGGGGCCAGGCTGACCAATTGGACCCTGTGGGCCGGTAGGACCTGGTGGACCCTGTCATGGAACAGAAGCACAGTGTCACCATTAGGATCACAGAGTAAAATCTCACCTGGAAAAGGTGATGCTCTTCATAAAGCCTCCACTAAACACACATTAATTCCCAAACCAGAAAGGGGTGGACAGTGTTGAGTCTTCCCAGCCACACCAGCACCCCTCAGCTCTGGTGCCAATGGCATGGCAGATGTGTCTAAAGGTACTTTTGCTCCAGCAAACCAGTATCACACCTCTCAGTTCTATCTAGAAACATAAAGGGTGCTTCAGTGTGCTGCCAACAACTGTACAGGCAAACACCCAGCTTAATGACAAGGGCTGCTAATGTTTCACAGGTATCTACACAGCAGATGGGTGACATGGAAACATCTCCATGTGTTCCTGGGAGCTGGAGGCCCACATTTCAGGCACTTGCTCTTTTTACATCATGTGGGTATTTGATGAAGGAAGCAGAAGATGAAGCAATGTTAGAAAGAAATGAAAATTACACTGTTTTCTGTTTCCAGCAAGTCACACAACATAACTGTGCTTCTCCAGGGCAGCTGCTATGACAATAACCACCTCACTCACCTGCTCCCCTTTGTCTCCCTTGCTGCCCTTCTGGCCAGGCTCCCCGATCTCCCCCTGCCAGGTACAAAGGGACACAGTTCATGTGATGACCACTTCCATATCTCAACGTTCAAGTCACAGTCCTGTGTCCTACACGCTCATCCCAAACATGCCAATTCCTGCAAAAATAGCCCAGAATGTTCTGAAAAAGGCCAGAGATTTGGCCACCCCTGGTGTAACCAAATTCTTTCACATCCCAAAACTTTCCTTAGCTGCAAGAAGGATCTTTTTGCAGACCTTGTCAGCAGCAAGGAGTGATTCATTCCAGATAATGTTCTCTAAGAATCCTCCAGTCCTGAGGAGCTTCATGAGAAAGTGGGGAAAGGTAATAACATTGGAAAGACCAGACCTCCATGAGCAGGCCACCTGCTACAGGTTTCAAGAAAGGCCAACTGGATTTCAGCAAGTGGTCCAGCTGGCATAACATGCCCAGCTCAGTTTGCCCACTGCTCCCCAGATAGGATGCTACTGATCTCGTGGAATTGCAAGTGCCATAAATTATACTTGTGGAACAACCAGCAGCACATCCATCCTGTGGTGGCAATGGGGCATGCTTCCCAGTTTCTTCCCAAAGTGACCCTGTGCAGCAGGGAGCTGTTCCCACCTTGTCTCCATCCTCTCCAGGGGGGCCGACAGGACCTGCTGGACCTGGCAGTCCCACTGGGCCCTGGATGCCATCCCGGCCAGCTGGTCCTTGAGGACCCTTCTCTCCCTGGAAGCAGAACAGACAGACAGGTCACCAGAGCTCTCCTCCACCCACCTGCCAACCCATTACATCCCATTAACATTTATTCATCTGCTAATGGCACGTATAGCAAAACCAGTTCCCAGCTGATATTTCACCAGGCTCTCTGTGCTTGCTCTTTGAAGCAAGACAGAATTTCTCTCTCAAGAGATAAAAGAAGAACAAACAAATCTACATGGTGAATGCCCAGATCACAGCTGCAATTTCACCACTAGAGCAACAACATCAGATCTAATCTGAACCTTCTGCCATCCCTCTCCAAATGACAAACAAGACCTCAAGTAATTCTCATTCCCACAAGCCAGTTTTCATGGATGCTGGGTCACGGCTGTCCCAGCACTCAGTGCCTCCTCCCTCCCTGGCTGATGCCCAGCTAACAGGGGTTTCTCAGGAGGCCCTGAGCTCCCTTGTGAGCTTCTGGACATGGGAAAACATCTGACATGAATAAAACAATCTCCTGCTTAAACATCTACTCATGCTTCTCAGACTTCAATTGAATTTGTTTGTTTAGAGGAACCAAACAGTGAATATTTTTTGGTTTCCTCACACATAAGTGAATTGCAACTGATTCCTGGGTGCTCTCTTCTAAATAATTAGATGCCACCTAAATTGCCTATTCATCTATCCACTGATACTTCATATAGGTACTTGTCAGGACAGATGTTCCTGAAGCTGATTCACTAGAAAATTCTTGCTTCTGGACTAGCTGCTGGAGTTTCTAAGAAGCCAGCAAATGGGTAACACAGAGGCTGATAAACAACAATCCATCACCATAAGCATCCCCCTTGCAGTCTGAAAGCACCGGTGCCAGCATTTGCTAATTATGCTGGGTCTGAAGCTCCAGCATAGCTTGGAGACACAGACAACCCAAAAAAATCCCTGCGAACCCAGCAGGGAATGAAGGGAAAGGCAGAACCATCCTCCTAGGGCCCATCACAGTGCCATGCTTTGGCAGGGACAGAAATAGCCCCCTCAGCCCACTCACTCCAGCCTGCACGTGCACGTTGCATTTCAGGCGCATGTGCCCGGGGAGCGAAAGATGTGCGGGGTTGCCACGTTCCACTCGGGCTCCTACTGAGAGCAGCACTTGCCATGGGCTGCCTGGGAAGGCTGGTGCTGTGGCAACACGTGGTACCCCGGGGGATGGGGCACAACCCTCCACTGAACCTTTGGCTGGGGTAGAGCGAGGGTGAGGATTTATTTGGGCGCTGTGGAAAGGGTCAGGCTCTACAGTGCTCAGCAGTAGGACAAGGAACAGTGGGGATAAATGTGAGTGGAGAAGGTTCAACCTCAACATGAGGAGGAACATCTGTATTGTGAGGGTGAGGGAGCCTGGAACAGGCTGCCCAGAGAGGTTGTGGAGTCTCCTTCTCTACAGACTTTCCAAACTCGTCTGGATCTGTTCCTGTGTGGGCATCCCTTCTTGGTCCCTGAAGACATTTTGGTCCCTGGGATCACATCCAATTTTTGTTAGCACCAGTGTCATAAACGGGGCAGTTGAGCAGCTAACGTTCAGTGGTTTGATGCACCCAAGATGAGAAAATTGCTTCTTAATTTAATTCTTCTTTTTTTTTTTAGGAAAAACCCTTTTATTTTTTTTTTAAAGCCTTTTACTCCTTTTTTTTTTTTTTTTTTTAATTATACGCCTACCCTGGGGAATGTTTCCAGGCTCACATGCTCAATTTTTAACTGTACACGTTTCTATTTGACCCACAGCTGTTAATCTTTATACTGATACTTACTGGGGCTCCCTTTTCACCTGCAGGTCCTGGAGGTCCCTGGGGTCCAGGTCTCCCTGGCAAGCCTATGGGGCCAGCTGATCCTGCAGGACCACGCTCACCAGGAGAGCCCTGTTCAGAGAAAAAATAAGGAAGCATTAACTGGAGTATCAAGCTTCATTCATCTACAAATAGAAAGAAATCCATCAGTAGGATGCTGCAAATGCATCATCAGCAAGCAAGCACATTTGGTGGGGTGTCTGCCACGGGGTGACTTGGCACCATCAGCCTAAGGGGTCCTGCAGATCTGTTTTTTCCAATTAAAACCCCTGTGGAAGGGTTGGGTTCTCCACTGGATGGTGCTGGGAACTCACTTCCCAAGGACACACTGTCAGCTTGGAACAAGAGCATGGGCCACTTCAGGGCCAGTGCAGCAGGGAGGGTCAGATGATGAATATTTTCTTCCAGGAAGGCTGTGCTGAGCACAAGTCTTGAGTGGGGACAACTTTCAGAGAGAAAGCAGGTGCCTTAGATGCAAAATTCTCCAGGTCCCAAATCACTCTAGTTCCCCCAGCTTGTTGTAGCTGACACCATAAAGTGGCTAAACTATTTCATGAGTGTCTTGGAAAATAAAGCCATACCCAGCAAGTCTTTAGTTATTGCAAAGGAAATAAGAGGCTTGCCAAGCTTGTAAATGTGGTAGGTGGTGCCTGTAAGGGCAAGGAAGGATACTCACAGCTGGGCCTGGGGGGCCTGGGGGACCTTCGTTGCCTTTCAGCCCTGGAGAACCCTGAAAGGAGGAAAACAAAGTCATTTTGGGAGGTGAGTGCTGCACCACCTGGCAATCCTTCCCCCTGGAAGGACGAAGCAATCTCTACTCACAATGGGGCCAGGGAGACCTCTCTCTCCGGGGAAGCCTCGCAAGCCAGGGGGACCATCCTTCCCTGGGAGGCCAGCAGGTCCAGGATCTCCCTGCAATGACAGTGATAAATAGCTGAGGATCTGCAGACTCTACAGAGACCCAGCTCCTCTGTCTGGGATCAAGTTGAGATGAGATGCTGTGAAACATCACAGCTCTTCTGAGTCACCCCTCTCCATCTCTGGGAGACAGGCCAGTGCCCAGCCTTGCAAGAAGGATGCTGGTTCCTACCTTGGTCCCTTCTTTTCCAGTGAGGCCAGGAAGACCTTGTTCACCTGGAGGTCCTGGAGGGCCTGGATGTCCCCGCTCACCCATTGGCCCAGTCTCACCAGTTGGACCCTGAAGAAATAGAGATTGGGGACAAGGTGGGGGTATCAGCAAACAATGAAGCGATGCAGGCAATCAGTTTAAGTCCTTTATGTTGCAATGGGATAGAAGAAGCTCCTTCCTCAGCTGTCCCCTGCTGTGCCACCAGGAATCCCCACAGAGATGTTTCTTTTGGTATCTAAAAAGACCTTTTTTTGGGAATTGAGCAACATTGTGCTTGGCAGACTAGAGGCATTGGGAATCTCTGGAGAGAAAATGTTCACAGAAATGAGATATTATGACTACAACTATTATGCTTTGGGTTTGTTTTGTTTTTTTTTTAATTGAAAACATCCCAAGAACTCTACAATCACACTGATTTTTCCTTATGTGGGGCATAAATAATGGATTAGGCTGGTGCTACACGGAAGTTACTGACTTGTCTCTGTGCTCTACATGGGCACTGACAGAGGCCCAGTGCAGAAGGTTCCCAAAGTGGCCCATTTTGGAGGAGGACAAAGGCAATAAGCACCAGACTAGAACGTCCCTACACACTGCTGGGATGACAGCTGGAATTCACAGTACCCTGCAGGGTGCCAGTTAGTATAAGTGGAAGGAGAACACTGAGATTGCTCAGCAACCACCCATCATGCTAACTACACACCAGCAGAGCCAGAGGAAATTGCCACAGTACCTAATTTGCACTTGAGAGGACAGACATAGCCAGGGAATTACCCCTAATCAGGGAATTTACAAATCAGGGGCTTTATGCTATCATTAAAGAGGACAAATTAATTGCTTTCTAATTAAAGAGCAACCTCCCCTAGCAGTTTGGGAAAGAAGACTCAACCCAAAGTCAGTTCTGCTCCATCCAAGACTCTGCCTACAAAGTTGATCCATGAGCCTGTACTTGAGGGGTACAAATTCTGGCTGTGCAGTTACTATAATTCTAATCCTTTTAATTCTAATTCTTTCCTGGGAGAGTGATTGGGCACTGGAACAGGCTGCCCAGGGAGGTGGTGGAGTCACCATGCCTGAAGGTGCTTAAAAAATGAGTAGATGTAACACAAGAGACTCTGGTCTAGTGGATAGAGAGATTGTCAGGACGAAGGTTTGACTTGATGATCCTAGAGGTCCTTTCCAACCATAATGATTCTATGATTCAGTGCCAGACTGCAGAGAGTTCTTTGTGATTGACAGGAAAACACCCCAACTCTGACAGAATCTGGCAGCATTTTAGATTAAAGAGGGATGTATTTTTTCATAACAACATGCAAGAGCACTCCTGCATTGTGCTTACAATGGCCTGCACACCCCAGCAGCTACACAGGCCTGTGAGATCATCTTGAACTCTGATTGCTTAAGGTCTTTAGGGCAGGTTGTGTGTAGCTAGTCTCTCTCTCGCCCTACATCAGTTTTACACCAGGGTAGTTAAGTTCACAGGAACCACCTTATTTTCTGCAGCCTTCAGGCATGTTGTCTAAATACCAAACTAATGCCTGGACAAGGTGGGCTAGGACCCACTGGGGTATTTCACACCCTGGACAGGAATTTCAAAGCCATCAAGCTTGCTCCAACCTGACTTTGCCTTCCCTGGATGAGGAGTCTCTGTGTTGTAGAACCCCCGGTCTCAACAGCTCTGACTGAACCATCAGAGCTGCGAGAGCCTGCTGTGCTGAACCAGTGAAGAGGAGTGTGTTTCTTACCTGAGGGCCTACAACACCAGGGGGTCCTGGAGGACCAGTCTTGCCTTGGAAACCCTGTTGGAGAGAGGGAAAAGAGAGAGACATGACACTTCTGCCAAGGAGAGCTCCAGTGAGGGTCACAGGCTGCCACCTGACCACTCCCCCTCTGGTGAAACTACTGACCAGGAACAGGTGGACTTCCAAAGACAAAAGCAAAAAGAAGTCAAACACAAGTTGGAAAATACGTCTTTGTACATTTATACAAGGGTGAAACAGAGGAAGAAAAATGGTTTCTCAAAGCTCAGCTCTGCTGTTTTGATGGAGCTGCTGTGGTTTGGCTGAAGGACTGGCTGTATATAAAAAAAATCTGCTGTGCTCATAAAACCTATAGAGGAAAATGGCTGTTAAAAAGTCAGCATGAGTTTTGTCACGCTGAGCGATTCTTAAAGCCATTTCCCTTCTCCTGCTCCCCAGCCCAGTACTGGTGTAGGCTTAGCTTTAGTTTAGGCTTAGCTCTGATTTAGCCTTAGCACCCAGAGACTGGATGACCAGCTTCCACTTCTAGCACAGGCAGTGCCCATCTCCAGCCCCACTGCATCCCCCAGCCCACCAGCCCTGGGGGCTGAGTGAAGCTTTAGTTCCTTCACCAACATCTGCTGAAAGAAATCACAAATGGGTTTCTCTCCAAGTGCTGATGAGCAGCAAAGTCTCCGTGACAGCTACTTATAAGGACATCTTGAAGAGTGACAAAAAAGAACTATCACCACTGCCATTGTTTAGCTCTCCTAAGCCACTCTTTAAAAGGCACATTAATTATCATTCTTACTATAGCATGCTGACAAGCTTGAGAAATGTCACCGAGGGCACACGGGCTATTTTCTCATTTCCACAAAAGAGGATCAGATAAATCCCAAGCCAACTGTAATGTGTCATGCTAAAAAAAACCTACTCGATGTTATTCCAGCCGTCTGCAGATCACAGAAAATATCCTGTCATTGATGGCGAAATGGAAAAACATCTTTGTGAAATGAATGTACAATTTAAACTCTTATCGTAGAAAAAATAGTTCAGCCATTTCTGTGCAGGACTTTTCTTATTAATCTGAAGAAAGGGGTTTCCTTTTATCCTGGTTGAGCCTTGGGCACAGGCAGTTTAGAATTTTTCACCTTTTTTTTTTTAGATTTAATCTTTGTACATCTAGTATGGCCAAATGCTTCGGCATCCTTCAGCCTGCCTATTTGCTGCTAAATGACAAGTAAAATAAAGGGAATTATTTGACACACAGATTTCAAGTCTAGGTTTTCTTGCATGAAGGTACAGAATACACTGACAAGGCTACTGATGTAGTAATTGTATTTAATTTGCTCTTTTTTTTTATATTTCTCTCCTCGTTTTTTGGCACCATGTAAAGAAAGAGGGACAAAAAAGGGACTTCTGCTACCTGGATCTGCACTTGTCAGTGTGTACCCCAAGAGGACACAAAGGCAAGTGATCTCTGCAAGCTTGTGCAAGGCACAGATTAATAGTTTGTGTTTGCTGGTAGGATTTGCTGTGATAGGCAAGTTACTGCTTCAATGACTGAGGAAAGCCATTAGGGAGTATTTTCAGACCCCAAATAATTGAAAGCCCCTTCTCCACTCAGATTCCTGCAGACTTGGAGTTGGCTGCTTTATTCCAGTCTCAAAGGTTGCTAACAGCAGACACAGGCCAAGTTTTTACTGCTTCTTCCAATTTGAATGTAGGTGCCCTGGATGTTATAAGATAATGAAGGAAGACTAAATGTCACAGCCAGGCTCTGACAGGTGAAAACTCTTCTCTTCACCTTTAAGTTAATCCTGACCTGAAGACTGTGCATTCAAAGGTACCACAACCATTGCCCTAAAGTCTTGGGGAGTGTAAATAAATACCTGGTATTGGGCTGAGCAGTATTTGCTTTGCCTGGCGTAGCAAATGCCAGGCAAGTTAATTAAATTGTTGTGTGATAAGTTGGGAAAAGTGCATAATGTGCAAAGCCTTTTTAATGCTCGTTGGCTCGGAAAGGTAGTGGAGAAAATGCAAAGTTGAGTAGAGGAAATTCAGGTTCTTTTTCCTGTCAGATAAACACAAAACAAAGAGTCTACCTGCTAACATGCAGCATGCAGTGCTGGGGAGAGGGACATACCAACAACAGTCAACGAGCCAAGGAAAAAGAATATAAACAACCCCTAAAATGCCAGGCAGAACACCACTGATCACTGCATGCAGAGGAATACAGGGCAATAGGGTCTTTTTTGCTCAGGGTATCCTTCAAGCAAAAAAAAAAAAAAAAAGGGGTGCAGAAAACAGACCACCAGAGACACAGGACAGCCAGGGGATCATACCTTCCACATGCCTCATCATTCTCCTTTGGTGAGAAAAAATGATTACATCTGTGCAACAAAACCTTTTAAAATGGACAAAGCAGTATGTGGACCATACAGGGAGGGACCTACACAGCCAGGAGCTGCTCCCTCAGTTGCAGAGAGGGAGCATTGCTGGAAGGGGCTTAAGCAAAACTGGGTGAGGCCCTTGTGGAAAGCTCTGGCTAAAAAGCAGTGCCAGCAGAGATGCTCTTCTTATTCAGGTGTTAAGGCAGTGGATGATAACAGAAGTGTGCTGCAGTAACTGGTGTGGACAGAAAAACTAGAGAAAAACCACTGCACCCCTCATCTTGGCCAGGAATTGCCTTCCTCTTAAAACGAGGGCTGCCAAAACTGGGCTGTAACTCCATTTTGCTGTACAACAGATCTTGGTGTTGGCCACGTGGTGCATCAGGATGTGGAAAATTAGTATTTCTGTGCTTTGCAGGTTCCAGAGAAAATAAAACCTGCCCCTGACCTAACACAGCTGGGTGTGGAAAGCTGAGCTTGTGAAGGATGAAGCCTATCCTGCATAAATAATTTCTACTACCACAGCCCTAGAGATACTTCTCATTAATAGAATGGTGCAACACCTGCCTATCTTCAAAGGATGGAGTGGGAAAGAAAACACAGAAGTTACCCTCCAGAGAGCAGAGGCACAGCCTTCTCCCGTGAGAGGCCAAAGGGATGAGCACTTTGGTGAGTCCCTGGGGTACAGAGCCCAGCTGCTCAGGAATCCCCCCCCCAAGCTGCTTGTCCACCTCAGGAAAGCAAGAGCCACACCAAGTGTTGGTGCTGACCTAGACTCAGCCCCAGCCAACACCCTGCCACTTCATGAGGAGCTGTTTCTGCAACACTCATGATGGCAGAAACCCAACAGCCTCTGATGCTGGCCATCAGCATCACTACATCTCTGTGTTCATATTTTCTCCATACATGATGCACATGTTTACTCCACAATCTACTGAAGGGACAAAGAGAGAGAGAGGAGTTGTGGCCACAACCTCCACAGAAACCATCATTAGACCGACCAGCCCTGCTCAGAAGAGGGTTGCTTCCCATAGACCATCCCATTCAGCTGGAGAGGCACAGACCTTGAGGGAAACTAAATGTGTGGCCACATCTCCCCAGCTGCACAGAAGGGTTTAGAAGAACCAACCAGCAAGACAAGCCTCAGGACTAATGATCTGCCCATGATTTTTGACTACTTACAGTTTCTCCTCTCTGTCCGGGGTGACCAGGCAATCCATCCTTCCCAGGAGGACCCTACAGCAGAAAACCAGGGTGAGAAGGAACATCACTAAGTGTTCAGCAGTAAAACTTTGATAAGGGCTGGATCAGACACACTTGCAGGCTTGCATTAGCTCCCTTCCATTTTACAATGAAACGGGTGCTCAGCACCCTAAATGACACAGCCCTTTACCACACAGCTCCCAAAGGACAGATTTCTCTTGCAGGTCCAGAGCAGGAGTGAGCTGTTCACCACAGGGAAGGAAATCACTCCAAAAAAGGTTTCTGAGGTCCCTCCACCAGTATATAACAATTATTCTCTTGTGCTGTCCTCCCAGTATACAGAGGGGAAAATAAAGAACAGAGCAAGCAGGAAAGATCCCAGTGAGGTTGAGTCATTAGGAAATGAACATTTATAATCAGCTGCAATTTACTTCTCTATTTAAGATCTTAAACCTCTGGGTTATCATCATGATGGCTCAGGAATGCCTTTTATTGGGTATGTCACCACTTGTCAGAGAAGCAGCTAACACTGAGCTGGTTCAGCTGCATAGGAAAGACTTGATTTCTTTGCATGTTCTAGAGAGGGAGGTACTTACAGGGGGGCCTTTTGGTCCTGGAAATCCGGTTGGTCCTTGAGGCCCTGGTGGTCCCTGGGATGCCAAAGAAATCAGAAAACACTGTTAAGGACCCAGTCATGCTTTGCTATGAAATACTAGCTCTGGGTGAAGAGGAGATGAGTACAAAGATATAGAAAGCCAGTGACTTCTACCCCAAACTGTGAGATGCAGCTTCACAAGGACGTGCCTTGAAAGAAAAAAAATGCACTGGGAGATAAAAACCACTGGGAATGTTTAACTGAGTGGCTTGTCCAGCTGCAAAAAGCACTGCAAACATGAAGGGAGCTATCAACCACTTTGTGCCTTCCCCTCCCAGTGCTATGAAAACTGGATCTATTCCCACTCCAGCTCCAGTGGAGCTACCAGTTTGTGCAGGAACAGCAAAGAAGTGAGACCAGGGGATTTGGCACCAGTTCTGCAGGGCAGAGGATGCTCTTCAGAGAGCTGCTTCTCCTGACCCATGTCAGCAGCAGATGCAAAGTAGGAATCAATTTCATATGTTTCTTCCTTGGGCTATTTTGTTAAAAATTTACAAACAAAATCAAAGGAAAAAAGAGCAGAAATTGAGGCAAACATCACAGAAGTCCTGTTGTCTCAATATTTTCCACCTATTATGCTGTAATGTGGAGGAAGCAGCATGAG
The DNA here is from genome assembly GCA_025447755.1 of Corythornis vintsioides. Classification (NCBI taxonomy): domain Eukaryota; kingdom Metazoa; phylum Chordata; class Aves; order Coraciiformes; family Alcedinidae; genus Corythornis; species Corythornis vintsioides. The sequence continues at coordinate 6,837 of JAOEGS010004713.1, read as the reverse complement.
GTCCTAGAGGACACCTCCTCCAGAAAACCTGGGCTCTGTCCATCTCTACAAACCCCATGGGTGACTTTTCCCTTGTTCCACAGAGTGATGCTTACACTGGACACCCAAGTTGTCATTGGAGCCTTCCTTGGAGAGCTCAGAAAGGACCTAAGGTGACTTGTGAGACCTCTTTCCACACAAGGACATTTCACTTCTTATTTCTAAACAAGATTTCTCCTTTTTGCTGCCTGAGGTGTGCTAAGATGTGCCCTGGTTCCAACAAGCTGCCCACATCTCTCTGCTTAGCAGGGTACTTGTTCACTGCAAAAACCCCTCAGCACCATCTCATCCCAGCAGCCCTCCCCATCCATCATGTTAAACTAACAGGCTTGAACCAAGTCCTGCTTTAGCCCCACTGAATCACCTTACCCTTTCTCCAGGAGGACCAGGGGGGCCATCACCACCAGAGTTGCCCTTTTATGAATAAACAAAACAACACACCATTAAAAATACATCTCTCACCATTGCAGCTGCTGCACAAAAAGACAGCGAGTGGCACCAAGCCCACGGTGACACCACACCCCACCAGCTCCCCCAGCCCCTCTCCCATTAATAATTCTCTATCAGGAGCAGCATCCAGTGACAAACGAGCAGCTGCTCGTTCCCCCCACGTCGCTTCATAAAAATACAGGAAAGATAACATCAGTGAGCTCAGGATATTTCCACCACATAACAGCCTCCCTCTGAGAGATAAATGCCGCCACAAAGACGAGGTATTTATCAAAAATTCATGCCAGCACAAAGCCCAGGCATTTCTTTTTTAAAGCCAGGAGTGTGGTGATGACAACATCTTGCTACAAAAGCTTTGCTTCCAACGTGCCTGGCGATTGATGGTCACTTCAGTGGTCTTCTGCAGCAGGTTGTGGAGTTGAATGTGCTTCTAGATTGGGCACAAGAAAAAACCACCAGCCCTATTTTTCCCAGTGACTGATGGTGGGAACAAGCTCTGCACACAAAGCAGCTCGGCAAGAGGCAAGGGTCTGGAGCCTGGCAGCAACACATGCCCCTTAGCCCATGGTACAGCCTAAGGGCTCTAAGGTGGTGTAAATGCTACTTAAATACTAAAAAAATAGGACTTAAGGGAAGCACCAGTGGATAGTAGGGCTGTGCCAGTCCCTGACATGGGGTTGCTTCCTCTACTTCTGGTTGCAAGGGCTCTCAATTTGTATGTGCACTTGATGTCCTGCTGAAATGTGGGCCATGCACCTTAAGAGCCATTTAGCTGGGCAGTGAAAAGCAGGAGAGAAGGGAAATAGATGACAAAGTACCAGGTGGCTCTCCTGTACTGACACATTTTAGGACAATTCCAATAAGTTCCCCAGATCTTACCTTTGGGCCAGGTTTCCCAGTGCTTCCCCTAGGGCCTCTTTCCCCACGTGGACCCTTAAAAAGACACAAAAGATGATATTTTAGCCCTTCTTGCTATCTAGTATACAGTGACCAGACTGAGCACCCAAGCATCTGAGGTCAAGGAGCCATCCCACCAGCAGCAAGGGGACGACAGGAACCATCATCACTGACACAGGGGGTCTGATGACTTTAAGTTATATTCACTGATGAGACCCATTCCCGGATCAGTGTTCCTCCTGCTCAGCTTTAACTGCTGAATGTCAGAAGCTACCCAGTGAGGACACAAATCAGATCTCACTTTCCCTTGGCATCAACAAGCTTTCAAACCGGACAAGAATGAGGAAAAGGATCGTTACCGTTGGACCACGCTGCCCCCTTGGACCTGGTTTGCCAGGTGTCCCCTGGAAGGAAAAAGAAACCAAGAGGAGTTAGCAGCCAGCACCACCAGCTGAGCTCACAGCAGGTGAACCCCTGACAGACCCTGCTGCACACAAAGTACCCCCAGAACCTCTCTGGTTCTCATTTGCAAAGAAAAGGACAACAGCAGGTTTACTTTCATCTCCTGATTCTTGTATTTTTTTTTAAAATATAATGCATGGGCAGGTCTGGAGAGTAATCCCAATGCCCAGATCTCATCATCTTAGGGAAAGAGTGTCCTAAGAAAAAGTATTCCGAGTCCTTTAAACACCAGGAAGCCTTTCAAAGATGAGGTCACCCCCTTGGACAACATGGTCTCTTAAGAAGCTCTTCAGTTCTGCTACCCCAAAGCCAAGTACCCCTTTTCCTACTGATATCCACTTGTTCCTTCATTCCAGCTCCCCTTGTGGGGAAGGGCTGGTCCTCTCCCCAGGCATCACCCCAACACACACCCATGTTGCCAGAGCTGTGCTGTTAGACAGGGAAGGAACGACAGCAAAGCAGGATTCCTGCTCTGAGTAGCTATTTTATGCCACACGAGCCAATTAAGCTGCCCCACATATTTACAAATCTTTCTTCATCTCTGTGAACTTTTGTGCTAAACAAGTAATTTAAGACATTGTTTTTGCAGCAGCGACAAAGCAGCAGGCTCATGAGATCTGACAGATGCACTCAGCTTCCCGTAATGGGGGACTGTGATTAATTCTGACAGGAGAGAGACAGAGATGGCTGGGTCCTAAATCTGGCAGCGTGTTAAGCTCCATTACCCCGTGCTGGAAAGAAAAAACTAAGGGTCTAGAGCTTGCTCCCTGAAAATACTATTTTTGGCTGGTATCAAGGTATCAAAAAAATTCCAATAGGTTCAACTTTCTTCTTTTGGCCCTGCAGGCCACTATTGGCACCAATCGCCCGGCAAAGGAAGGAAGCAGAGGAGACTTGCTTCCTATGTAGAGAACACAGAATGCTTAAAATATCACTTGCCATTTTCTGCCCCAAATCCATCATCTCACATTCTTCCCTCCTCAGATTTGGTGCTCATTAACCAGGCGAACATAAAACGGGAGCTGGGAAAACTTTACAATCAACTTTCTGCAAGCTACTAAAATTAGTCCTGCTGAATCCTCCTTGTTCTGCGGCTCCATTTAATAAACCCTGCTGGCACACCTCTCTTTAATTAATTACAAAAATCATTTTAAAGTACTCCAGCTTGTTTTTCTGTAGCTACAGGAGGCTAAATTCAGAGCAGGTGGAGGAGTGTGTGCCACCTCCCTGCAGGTAACCCCCCACGCTCCTCTCCTTCCTCAATTCTATTTTTAAGCAAAATTTTCCCCTGCTTATTGCTATCATTAATCATGCATACAGCACTGGGTGCTGTTGCAAAGAATTTATATAGCGCTATAAATGTACACAGACCTATATTTTTCAAACAGGGATACCGAGGCAAAAGCATCTAAATTCAGATTATTTTCGAGGCACCCAAATAAATGGTTGGGTTTTGGTACCTCCACACACCCCTCAGGCACTGTCAGAGTGGGCGAGCAGGGAGATCTATTACCCCATGCTAATGGCAGAGGCTTATTAGCTCTAAAAATAAGAGCACTTATTCACATCTAACTATTGACTCCATGATCAGGTTTTGAAACCATCCAAGCAAGCTCACCCGAGCTCAGGCTGCTGGGTGAGAACGAGCATGGCAACGAGCAGCTGGCTCACCAAAACTATCGTGGTATTTAATGAGCCACACTTCTCCAAAACCACCAAATATCCTTTTTTTTCTCTCCATTTTTTAACTTGGCCAACCCTTTTTGGGCAGCTGAACAGCCAGAAGCTGTAGTCTCAGTTTTGAGGACCTTCAGCTCTTCCAGCAGCAAAATTCAGCTGTCCTGCTTGGGATCTGCTGGTGCTGCTCTTCTGCCTTTGGTTCTCACCTTTTGGTTTTTATTATTATTATTTAAGGACTTGGGAAGACTGTGCTGCTGCAATAATGAGTTGGAAAGCTTCTTTCCATTCCTAGATGATGATGATTGTGAGAGAAATGTGTGATTCATCTTATTTTGGACACATAAACAATTGCTTTTAATAGTGTAATAGGAACACCAAGAAAAGACAAACGTACGATTTTGGGTTGTTTCAGCTGCAAATTGGGTTACTCCACAATGCACTGGAGAAGCAAATCTCAGACACTCTTTTTCTTGACTATATGGGAACAAGCTCATAAAAATAGCAAATTCAGTGGTCTCGGGAGAAGCAGAAGGGGATTTATCAAGTCTAACTCAATAAGGCTTAAATTAAGTTGATGGTCTCCATTTGGTTTGGTGCGGTGTGATCCCAGCTCAGGCTATTGTTCTGCATGTAATTGCTTTTCACTTATTTCAAATTGGATACTTGGGAGCAAAAAAAGAAAGGGGAAAAAAAAAAAAAAAAAAGATTCCAAAGCAGTTACTGAAAATCAGTATTTCTGTAATTCTTAGAAAATTTTCAAGTTGGGCTCATTTTACCAAAGGAGAAGTTTGACCATGAAAATCTCTCACATACAAATACACTGATGAAACACATGCAAGCTGCTGGATTGGGTGTAGAATGGCAGAAAGGGTTTAATCACACATTGGACAGAAAAAAAAGTCATTAAAATGACCATAAAATAAGCCAACATATTTCTGTTTGGCAGAGAAGTGCCAGACCTTGCTCTCGCTTAGGTCAAGGTGCTAGTCCTTGTCACTGCTCCCCATGAACAACCCCTCTTCCCCCAGTTGCTCCCTAGATTCCTGTCTCCTTGCTTTACAGCAGAAGTTTTGGGGCACCACACAGTGGCCCCAGCTTCACTACAGACCACTCTGAAGCTAACCTGGCCCAGGAGAGGGACAGTGGCCACCAAGCATCTTTGAACTCATAAGCCAGGACTAGATGAGCTTCTGAACTCAAAATACAAACCCCCCTTTTCATTCCCTAAACTGAAGCAGCGTGTGGCATGGCAGGGAGTGGAACTGTGTCAAAACATTTTCCTAAGAGCAAAAAGCTCATTTGGAATCACAGTGAGTAAACTGCTGAATTTTTTGTCTTCTCTTCATTGTTTGGTCCTGAAGTTGTGACCCTTGCCAGCACACCTGCTCGCTCCTCAATCCCTTTCAGGCTGGATGTTGTCAAAATCCAACCAACCTAACCTTTGCTTTTTTTTTTTGGTTTTTTTTTACCCCCACCGTCTCATAAACCAGCCTCTGGTACCCAAAGCTGTTCCATCCCAGCTGCCTGGCTCACTAGCAGATGGAACAAGAGGGATGTGGATGCTGTGGGATGCAGAGCAGCACATCTCTGCCCTGCTGCCATCCCCATGCCCTGCTTTACACCACCCAAAAATCCAGCCCAAGGATTTTATTGCTGCATGTTTGATAAGGAGGGTGGTAATTATAGGGCTACAGTGAATTCAAGGCTGTTGTGGCAGCTGCTTTATTCACAGCCTCCCTCCTCCTGCCCGGCCAGAGCAGAGGGAGGGGAGAAAGGATGCTGCATTTGTGGTTTAGAATGAAATGAAAATTATTCAGTGGGGGAAAAAAATGGGGGGAGCTGGATCTAAAGCAAATTTCAGTGGCATGATATTAATCCAGTGTAAAGTGATTTATATTTTCTGGGCTCCTATCAAACAAGTCTGTTAAAAGTCATTTGTATTTAAATGAGAGTAAAAAAGAACCTAATTCCATTCACTCTCCTCACTCTCCTCCTCCCTGCCTTTTTGTCCCTGTGACCAGAGCTGGTGCAGAAAATGATGTTTGTACTCTGAATCCCCTAAGTCAAGCATGTCTTCCACAAAATAAAAAACCCCAGCAGTGTATTTATACAACCCCTACTCAAGAGCAGTGTCTGTGGAGGTGGGTGAGAGGTAGAGACAAGTCTGGAGGATGGAGTCCCCACATTTTTAAGAGTGTTTGTGAATTTATAACAGCTCTGCTTATTACAAAGGGAACTTGTGTGTTCATCTCTGCCTTCTGAATCTCAAGTTAGTCTCTAAAGATGGTTCTTTCTGCTTCTGAACAGACTCACCCATCTCTAATAATTACGGTTAATTAAAAAGTGCTTTGTGCCCTGAGCAAAGTCTGACAGGACGGGAAGGATTCAGGTTCAGAGAAATCTCTTAAAGCATCTTGAGGGGAAAATTTCCAGTGTTTAATTGGAAAGCTGCTGTCTGCAGAGCTGACTGTGCTATTAGTGGCATCTTCCTCTCCCAAGAGCCGATGCTGGGAGCCTCTTGCTGGTCCTGCACTCCCTATGCCAAGGACCTAATCCCGGGATGTGAGCAGGTGGGATGATGCTCTTTGGGCAACCCCTTCATGCACAAGCATCCAGAGCATCAGTCCAGCTGCTGCCTGCAACGGAGCATCCCCCACATCCCACCCCCAAGGACCTTTCCTGGGAGACAAAAACATCAGCCAAGTGACCAGACAAAGCAGCTCTTACCCGTGTGCCCTTCTCTCCGTTGGCTCCTGGAAATCCTGGGAAGCCTATCGAGCCCTTTGGGAAAGAGCAAAGAGAGAAGGAGTGCTTGAAGACACTGCAAGGGGCAGCTCTGTCCATCCATGCCTGGCGCCCGCTGGCCTGGAATAACCCCCAGCAAGCTCCAGCTGATGTCTACAGCTCCCAATGCCTTTCTTTTTTAACCTTCCTTTAATGAAAGCAAAACCCCAAATGACCTCAGGAACTAGATTTCATCCCAAAATAACAAAAACAAACAAGCAAGGTCCATGCCTCATTAGGATCCCCTGCAAAGGCTGAAGCCCAGGGTTGTACCAGGCACCTGGGGAACAGGCAGGCTTTTGTTTTTTAGCTCCAAAGTCACTATGTTGCACATGAAAATTTAACTCCTGGCTTGTTCCTTTCCAATGTTAGTGCCTGGAGAATAACCACTGCTGCTTTTAAAACATGAATTAGTCAAAGAAGTAAAAAAAAAAAAAAAAAAGAAAAAGGAAAAGCCCTACCCCTGATATAAAACACAAATTAAAAAATAAGACTACCAACACCACACAATCAGGAAACAATCTC
>JAOEGS010004712.1:0-48201 GCA_025447755.1 Corythornis vintsioides | reverse complement strand
TCAAATTAACTTATTTAGCTGTATTTGGACATTTAGCCAATTCTGTATAAGTTCCCTCTTCGCTATCAGCTGTTGGGCTGCGCACGCGCGGGACCCGCCACCTCCCGCCGCCCTCGCTAGGCAACGGTTGCCGAGGCAACGGAGACCGGCCCCGCGCGGCGCGGGGAGCCCCGCACCCCTCACGGCCCCGCTCCCCTCACGGCGGCCCGGGCAGCGACCCCCGGGGCTCTGGGAGCTCGGCCCCGCCTCGGTTGCGGGACCCGCTGTGCGGAGCTCCCGGAGGTGCGGTGGGTGGGCCTCGGCATCCTCGGCGCCCCGCCAGGCTCCGCAGAGCTGCGGGAAGCCTCAGGCCTGCGCAGGCTGCGGAGGGTGCCCCCTGTGAGGGAAGGAGGGAGTCCGGGGCGCCTCCCCGGGCGGTGACCCCCATCCAGCCGCCTCCTGGCCCTGGCCATGGGTTCCCAGCACACGGGAGCGGCGCCTGAGATGGAGAAGGAGCCTTTCTAGTGAAAAATGGGGTGAACAATGGGATTGGTGGCTCGGGCTGCCTCCCTCGCCATGTGCCACAGCTGCTCTGTCCAGCAGGTCCCGCTCCTCTCAACCCGCGCTCTGGGAGCCCCCCCAGGTTGGGATCCAGCTCACAGGCCGAGCTGTGGATGGGGGTGTGCAGAGGTTGGTGCAGCTGAGCCCCTCCAGCAGCCCGTTGTTGCCATCCTCAGCCCCTGTGCCTTCACACTCCGCCCACAAGCCGTTGTCTTCCTCACCTGGGTTTCTGTTTAACACAGAGAAGCACAGAAATGCCCCCAAATCTTTGTCTCTTGATTGTAAATCACTGGCTGTGGAAACTTCGAGGAACTCAATAAAGTCTGTAGTCAAACCAGACATGCTCTTAATGGTGGGAAGGACTGAGATCTCTCCTGCACTTGACACATCACTGGTTGATAATTAGCAATACTTCAGATTATTACAAAGGATTTCCCCCCGTGACTTGAGTCAAATGATCAAAGGATGCCAAAGTCATTTTCCAGGCAGCTTGACTCGTGTGTTTCTCAGCAGATAGAGAATTCCTTCACCTGCTTCACGTCATGATGGGAAACAGCAAGAGCCTTTGACAGGTGTAACGTGGTGCCTGTTGCTCTCTCTGGTGACCTGCTGCCCACAGTGAGAGCCTTGGGCTCTCCCACTGTGCTGCACACTCAGCTTGTGATCAGAACTAGATCCTACAGGTTAACCCACCTGAGGGAGTTTTTGGGCTCACCTGAAAAGCGAAGCTACATTCTTAAGTGGGTAGAGGTTTGAGCCTTTAATCTGTGCTGGATAGATGAATTATCTTAATATCCAGCTACTGAAAATGTGATTATAAGTTTAGCTGCACAACAGCTGAGTGAGACTGACCTTATTCTACTTAATTTTCTTTGTTATGAGTCTCATAAATTTTATTTTTTTTTTTTTGCTAGGTTACATAAATGGTCCAAAATTATTAAAGATCCACTTGGATCAGTCTTGACATTTAGTATTTACTTCCCTGTCTGTTCCAAGAGCACGTGGAGGGCGTTTGCTTCGTGTCATCAGGAAGCACCAGCTGCTGTCCAAAGGTTGTTCCAGCCTCTGCTGCTCTCCCACATCGTGAGGCTGTGAGCAATCAAGTCGATGTCCTTTGCAAACAACTTGCTGTTGGGTTTATAATCTGTTGGAAGAGTTTGGTTTTCAATATGTTGGGGTTTTTTTCCAGGCTCTTGTTTTGTGAGGTTGTCATTCTAACAAGCTGCTCTTGTTTTTTAGATTAAGCATTAAGGCCCAATCCAAATCCCCTTAAACTCAGGAAGAATGTTTTCATTTACGTGCTGGGCTGGGCATTAAATGGGCTGCAGAAACAGAAGGGCCCTTTGACTCTTCGAGCAGGTGACCTGTGTGTGAGGGTGAAGGTGCAACTGGGAGAAAAACTGACCTGCTTCTTCCTCTGGGTTATTTTCGCTTAGATAAGGAATGGATCCTGTTGTTAAACTCACCAGAATCACTTAGGAACAAAATATGTTTTAAGAGGGTCCACACCACGCCTGCAAAGCTGAGCCAGTATTAAAACCTGGACCCCTGAAGTTAAAAAAAAGTGGGAAAGTTTGGCTCAAAAAGATGACCATTGTGGAGGAAAAGCACTGGGGGAAGCTCAGCAGTAAGGAGAATGCTCTTCACTTACAGGCTGCTGCTGCACGTAGCATCCTGACCTCAGAACCACCTCTTGTTCCACCCCTGTCACTCAGCACTGGCCTCCAGAGCTTCCCAGTCCAATGGGAAATGTTCTGCCACTTCTTCCTCTGTGGCAAGACACTCTGCCACTCGAGGCATTTGTGTGTCCTTAAGTGGGAGCTGAAATGATGTCTCAGGAAGCTTTGTAGGGGATGATGAAGTGGTTTGTCAGGAACTCGGCACCATCCCACACAAGCGTCCTCAAAATTGTCCTGGAGATACAAAGCCTGAAATGGGAGGCTCTGAACGTGTTGTTTTCTCATGGAAAAAGCAAAACAACTCTCTAAACGTGTTGTTTTCTCATGGAAAAAGGCAAAACAACTCTCCCATGTTCAGCAGCAGCAAATTTCATCTGTAATTTGCGTGCCACTTGTTTCTTTCCTGCGTTCCACTGCTAAAGATGCTGCAAGGCTTTTCTTCTGGAAAATGTGAGCACGTGGCTTTTCCCTTTGAAATCGTTTTCCTATTAGTCTCCTGGATGCCTGACCCACTCCGAGTGGGTGTGCACGTGAACTGCCAAGCTCTGTGCAACTTGTCTTCCAGCAGAACTCCAAGATTAATTACTAGGAGGCGATGCCTGTGAGAAATTTCCATATTCAAACACGACACCTATTACCTGTAACAAAGCTAAAGCCACGTGCTTGTTTGCTGCCTGCCTGGGATTTTGGTTTCTACCACCATAAGTGTTTCACTTAGGGATCTGGGAGGCTACAGGTAGAATAAGAACATCAGACCCTTGTCATCCCAAGGATGTCAGATTTAAATTCGTGTTGTAAGAAAAATGTGCTGTGCACTGGGATTGTACAGGGTGGAGATACCTCCTGGGGATGTCGAGCAAGACCTGACCCGTCAGTGGCACCTTCCAGTTAGAAAGGGCAACAGGGAACCAGGATTCTCCCTCAGCATTACAAAATGCACTTTCAGATGAGGGAAAACTCGTATCTGCCAGAGGCTGGACGAAGCCTGTGGCTTCACTGTCTCCCTGTGGCTATTCTCAGGCTGCCCAGGGCAGCCCTGTGATCCCTGGAGGGGTTTCAAAGCCGTGGAGCTGTGGTGCTGAGGGACACGGGTCAGTGGTGCCCGGGCAGTGCTGGGTTGATGGTTGGACTTGATGATCTCAAAAGTCTCTTCCAAACCAATTCTCTGATTTTTGATGGAGAGGGAGGACTCCACACGTTGTCTCTGCCCGTCTTAATGCTCTTAGTGCTAAAATCAGCCAAAAAAAAGCAGGGTGAGGGGCTATTGCTGGGGAGTGTTGGTGTGCTGAGCAGCCTGATCTCTGCATCCTTTACCTTCCTCCATTGGGACTCCACACACTTCCCAAAGTGGTGCTTTCCCATCTTTCTCCCTGTCCCCAGGAGGCAGCGTGGAAAGGTGGGTGGCTCTGTCCGGGGAGAGCTGCTCTGCCTCTTGCTCTGCTGTGCTCTCAGGAGCAGTGAGAGAAGATGGTTAAACGAATCGATGGGGTTTTTTTTTTTCCCTCTTCTCCTACCAACATTTGCATGAAGTGCTGCGAAGAGCCCGGGCAGAGCAGTGAGGAGCAGCTCCTTGTGCTGCTCTTCCAGCCCAGGCTGCCCACAGCCCTCTCCTATCCGCTCTATTTTCAGCCCTGGACTAATTTGGAACATGACTGTATCTGCTTCCCGGTGCTTAGTCCTGCGGGGCCTCGTTTGCCCCGATGCTGAGCACTTAATATCCCTGGCTGGGATCGACTTAGAGCCTGGCCCCTGCTGGAGGTCACTGCGTGGGGCTGACGTTGCTGCCACCCCTGGGGGCTGTCTGCGAGGAGAAGGAGGAGGAGAAGTCTGTCTCCTCCTTCCAGCCCATCCTATAGAGCCAAAACCAGTTACATCACCTTAGAAATTTACTCAGGAAAAAAGAGATGTCAGAAAGACATTTCAAATATTACCTGGGTGAATGGAGCTGGGCCATTGAAACACAAGGGTGGAGGGGGGGCTGGAGGCTCCTTGTTCAGTCACTTCTCTGACAGCTGCTCCTGCCCCTTCCACCCCGGGGACCGAATTGCCCTGGAGGGCAAAGGAGCCGGGCAGGGAGCGCTGGCAGCTCCAGAGAGGGGCTTCCCCTTGGATGCTGCGAGGACGATCCCAATCGCATTGAAAAGAATACTTCTATTCAGCACTTATCTCCAAAGTGCTGTGCAAACATTAATTAATGACTCTGTTATTGCCAGGGGGGAAGAGCTGGCAGAGGGAGGGGTGACAGCTCACCCGGCCTGGCTGCCTGGCTGGAAACCCGGACGGTTCCCTCACCGGGCTGGTGGTTATCTGCGGCAATTACAGCTCTGGAGCTGCTGGCGGTGGGGTTTAAGTGCCTGCATTAATAACAGGAGGGATTTTAGCCTGTAAGATATTTATATCTATGAGATTATTTATTTTTAAAGTCCCTGGGCTATGTTTAGAAGGGTGATGGGTCAATAACATTTACAGCCCACCGGGTTTTCCAGAGAGACTTTCATACCAAGAGGTTTAGTCCCAGCATTCCTTCCCCACACCTTGTCCTTCCCTGAGCAACCCCAAGCAGAGAAACCCCAGGGAGTAGCTGGGCGAGCACTGAAAGGTTTTTAAGTGTTGCCATGATCTAATTAATGAGCAAATGAGATTTTTTTTTCTACATTTCCATATAGCTTTATATTCATGAAACCCTTTTAAGCAGTCGTATTTGGGGAGTGTTCAGACAGCAATCGAATTTGATGGGAATTGATTTGTTTTACCCAGATGATTTCTTTTTAAAAGGCACTTTTTTAATTTTTTTTTTCCTAAGGACACTTTGGAAAGTAAAATTGCATTTACCACAAGTGTCTAACTACTCAAGGAGAGAATGACTTAGCTCCAGCTTTCCCACTATTTGAACATTATTGGAAAGCAATGAATAATTGAGAGGCAAAAGAAATGAGTAAGACAAAATAAAAATATATATACAACTGTATTCCAAAGTTCAACCTCTGCCCTCAGCTGCACTTTGGGAGGTGCACTAGCCAGGAGCAAGACTGAACAGATTCAGCACCTTATCCCAGTAAAAGCCATCAGGTTTGAGGCTGGTACAAAGCCTCAACACCTCAATAACCTGACTTCCAGCAGCACAGCACAGAACCCTCCTCTCTCCACATGAGCCAGAGAAGGGTTACACTCAAACCCAACATCCTGAGCCACTGCTAGGAGTTACCCTTGGGAATGCACAGCAGGCTCCAGCCAGCCCTTTCCTCAGCCACGCTACACCATCAGCATTTCACCAAGAAATTTTGCATTCTCTGCACAGAGGGAGGTGTTTGTGTAGGAACAAAACCAGAGCCAGCTTGCTCCAGGTGACCCGGGGGATGCACAAAGGCAAAAGCTGCCTGCTGGGTCCTGGAAAATCACCTCCCAGACACAGGAGTGATGTACCTGAACTGGGTGTTCCCCTTTCCCTGTGGCAGCTTTGCACTATGGTCTGGAGACACAGGGGGTATTTTGAGGAAGGGGTGGAATTTACACTCCATAAGTGTAAACCTGGGCTGAGGGGACAGCACCAGAATGATTCCAGGTGATTCCATGGGGGAGGCTTCACTGCAGAGAGCTCTTAAAGAGCAGAAACTGCCTCAAAAGCAAATTAAAGCTCCTCTAATTCCACCATGGCAGGGTCTGGCAGGGAGTGGGCAGCAGCTTCCCACTGCATTTCGACTCATTCCCGTTGGGTATTTTTAGCTCCCAGTATTCTGGTGGGATGCAGCTCCTGGAACACCTCACTGCCAACCCTGCACTGCAGCTGAGCCCTTCTCCTGGCAGCCCTGTCCCCTCTGGCCCTGCCCCTATAAAACAAACACCCCCTTGGGACCCGGCCAGCTTGTACATGCTGTGCTTGAACACTCCTAAATCTGTAGCCAGAGAAATATGTTAATGTACAAATTAGTCAGAGTAATTGAAACACCTCAATCCTGCTTGGCCAGGTCCTATTTACAGCAAGAACTTGATGACTATAAAACTTAAAACACCGAGCAGGAAACAAAACCATGGCAGAGCTTCCCAACCACCAGCAGCAAGTTCTGGCTGAGGGACCTCAGAGCAGATGCCTTGGGCTGGCAGGAGCAGGCAGGGGCCAGCTCAGTCCCCACGCTCCTGGCAGGGATGCCAGTGCTCTGCGGCTCGTGTCTGGTCCCTGCCTGTGCTGCAGGGCTTGGCACAGAGGGGTCCCTGCCCACCACCCCTTCCCAGGGCTTTGGTGCACACCGAGGTTGGCCGAGGCAGCTGGTGGCTCTGCACTGGCAGGATGAGGCCCTGTGCCAGGATGGGTCTGAGATAGAGGCCATGACACCATGAGCAGCACACAGGGCTGAGTTGCAGCACCCAATGCAACATGGTTGATGAGGGTCCCATCCTGCTGTGCCAGGGGTGACTTTGCTGTCCCAGGCATGGTACTGGTGACTGTCCATCAGGCACGGATGTCTCCCACACATGTGGGGCTGTGTGGCCCCACACCCTCCGTGCAGAGCTGTGCCATCCCCATCCCCATGTGTGCTGAGGGTGGTCCCTGCCCAGGGCTCTCCTCAGCCCCTGGGGTTCAGAGCTGGCTGAGAGCAGCTGAGAAACCTCCCCCAGGCTGCACCTGAGAAAGGGGCTGATGAGATCCTGGGGCCGCAGGAGCACAGGGAGAAGAGGATGCTACAAAGGATGCCCCATATCCCTGGGACTGGGACACCTGTGGCTGCTGCCTGTCCTGCTGTGCAAGACACACGGACTCTAAAGACCCCCATCAGAAGACCCCGGATGGGCAAAGCCCCGAGCGCCGACTTACCGGGGGCAGCCGTCGGCATCCTCGCAGCCTCGGGGGTCGCCGGGGGCTGTGGGCGGGAGCCTGTGACCCGGGAGCCCATGGCACGTCCCGGGGACTCAGGGCCAAGGGGCTGGGGCCCCTCTGCTTCCCGGGAAGGGCTGGGGGGAGCGGGGCAGAGCTGAGCTCCCCAGCATCACTGCCATTGCCACGGCAACTGCTGAATGACTCACGCTCATTTATGAGTGACATCAGAGATGTGGAGGAGGGGGCTGGAGGGGCCGAGGGTGAGACTGGGAGCGGATATTCCCAGTTTGGTTTTGCTGGTTAAAGCTGGAAGGTTTTGTACAGAGTAAAAATCCACATCTGGCCACCCCCGGGCAGCATCTTGCTGAGATCCTGGGGGTATTTTGCAGCAGACCCACAGGCTCAGGAGGGGAGGAGATGCCAGAACCCCTCCCCATGGGACAGCTCTGAAGCTGCCCGGTGCTGGCAGTGGGGCCGGGGCAGAGCAGGACAGACACTCTGGGCAAACGAGGTCATGCTGCCCTTGGGCCTCGATTCTGTTCAAAACACAACCAGATTAAGGAAACCGGTTTAGAAATCACTTGCCTTAACTGGTTGCAGCTTCATGCCAGGCACACAAGCAGGAGGAGGTCACCTTTAGAGGGATGCATTGGGCTTCTCATCTTCAGCCACACTGCTCTGGCACATCACCCCCCAGGACCCAGCCTGTGCCCGGGAGGCACTCGCTGCTCCCTGGCACCGTCACACCATGGGACCTGAAGAGGGGCCTCACTAGGAAACTAGTCAAGAAGAGGGAGAAGCATTAGCTGGGCACATGCACGGAGGTTAGAGGCCACCACACACAAATGCTCCACACATGGGTGGTTTTTAGAGCATTTTGGCAGCACATTTGCTCGTAGCTGTGCTGAGTGGGGCTTCCTTAGACACCATCTGCTAGCCACAGCCACAGCCCCTCTTGCTCACAGGCTCCTTTAGATCGAGCCTGAGGAGACAGAAAGAAATATTTTTAGTAGGATGAGAGTCCTGCACGAGGCTCTGTGCTTTGCAGGAGCAGCTGCAGGTCAGGCAGTGATGCAGCAGCCACATCAGCTCCAAGAAATAAACTTTTCCTCAGCGCTCCATGGGAGCTACTCTGGGGGCATCACTCACCTCCCAACACCAGACACCCTCTCAGGGGGCTTCTGGGCATCCCTCTTTACATGGGGCTGCAAACAGGGAACCCAACACTTGAGGCTTTTATTTTTAGCACAGTAAACTATAAATACAGCCCATGGTAACCCAGGGAAATCTGAGTGACTTCTTGGCCTGGGAAGTGATGGTGCCAGGGAAGCCCAGAGCAGCCAGTGCTGCACTGATGGGTCTCTGGTGTGAAAAGGCATCAACCCCTGCCAGACACCCGGGCTGGGTGAAAATACAGGGCCCCTCAAACTGTTTATGGGCACGATGTGCCTGGAAGGGGCAGAATGGGCTGGCAGGAGGAGCAGGCTGCTGCCATCTCCAGCCTGTGTTGGCAGGAGAGAGGAGAGGAGGGATGGGGAAGGATCACTCAGGGAGCAGAGAACAGATTTCATGGAGGATTGGGTCTTTTTTCCTTTCTAGTTGAGCGCTTGCACATGGGAGCAGGGCACCTGTCTGTGAGGAAACCAGGAAAAGAGGGGGAAATGTGGAGAGCACCCTGTGATTCATCACAGGCAGCCTGGCAACCAGCTCCTGGCTAGGGGAATACACAGATGGAAAAGGGCTGCAGCAACACCGAGCCCACAGCATGGAAAGGGGTGGCTGGAGTCCTTCCCAGGGTGATTTAGAAGGGGCTGAGCTACTTTTCCTGTACACTCCACAGAGGAGCTGTGTGGGGCATGTGGGTCCAGCAGTCCACAGCACCTGGCTCACCCCAGCTGGGGCTGAACTGCTGCCCAGCTGCAGGGATCACATGAAAATAGAGCAAAACCCTCCAATCCCACGTGCCAAGAAATCCAGAGAGTTGTCCCAAAATCCCTTGCACAACAGCAAGGGGTCAAGGCAGCTGGAGGCAGCAGGTTCGTGAGGCACTGGGGGCTCCACACCCTGCACAGGAACACTGAGGAAGAGCTAAAGAAATAATTCAACCAAACCCAGGGCACGTGGGAGCTGCTGTGGGTACAGGACTCCCGGGCACAGATTCCCTGGGGAGCTGCCCTTCCTCAGAGGACAAACAAGAGGTTCAGTGCAACATCGATGTGGTTTATGCCCAAGCTACAGCTCACAAAAGCCAAGCAACCACATCATGCATAATAAGCACTACCAGTCTTCCATGAATATTTTCTCAGGGCTCTCCAGCAGCCGCCGGGCACCGAGAGCTCAGACCGACCTCGCCAAGAGCTCGCACAGAGGGAGACCTGGGGGTGGGACCAGCTCGACCAGCTCCCTGCTCTGCACACAGCGCTGCCCAGAGTGGGAGAGCTCGTTATGCAACTGCTGATGGCATCCTTAGCGAAACCTGTTGGAGAGCTGCAAGTCTTCCCTGGGACAGCTCGGGGGAAAGCAGCAGTTCTGCAGCCCGGCGTGCAGGACCCCAAGACACGGGGCTCGCATCCTCCTGGCTGCTGCTTGAACCACCCACAGCCAAGTGCCCAGCCCAGGGGAGGCAGCAGCTGCTCTGCTGGAGCCCAACACCCAGAGCCCCAGTGACCTCCCAGCAGCCCTGAGCAGGCTCTGAACTCAGACCTTTTATTTGGGCACCAGCTATTGGGCCAGGCACCTCATTTACAGCCTCGGATTTGACAGAGCTGATCACCTCTCCAGGTTTATTTTGGTCCAGCCCATCTCAAGTTACTGATGTCCCTCCCCCAGCTCCACCACTGACCAGATTCCTGGTGACACTGGATACACGGGTCAGGCACCACTGTCCCTCCTCAGGTCACGCTCACAGGCACTTGGATGAGCCCTGTCCACACATGTACACCACAGGCCTGCCCACTTCCAAGCCATTTTCCCAGGGCCAAATCACCAGAGCAATGGTCCAGCTCACAAAAATGCAAGTCTCACATGTGAAGGCTTTTGAATAGCAAGAGAAAAGGATTTATTCCCTCAGTTCTGCCCCAAACCCCTGTAGCAAAGACTCCACAGCAGCTCCCTGAGCTGCTTCCTTTGGCTAATTCCTCTCTTACAGTAAATTCACCGTGAGAATAAAATAACACAATCCAGAGCAGGGCAACCAGAGGGATTGTCACAGCGGGGACCACAGCCCTGACCTGGGCACACGGGGCTGCCAGGGCACAGAAGCTCCCAGGGGCAGCATCTCCTGCTTCCTCCTTCCCTTAGGAACCCCCTCCAGGCACCCTGCAGGAGCCGGCCGGGTAGTTGCCCAACCTTCTAGCCCGTGCTGTGGCTCAGCAGGAGCAGCCCAACCACTGCCCAGCCTGCTGGGAGAGGCTCCAGCGCACCGCCCCGCTGAGGGAACCGGGGATGCCGTGCGTGTTGTTAGCAACGTCTCACCTCGCCGACACCGAGTTGCGCTTTCACACCCAAGTGCAACCTGTACTTACCTTCCCCGCCCTTGCTGAATCGGTCTGGGCTGTGCTGGAGGCGGCTCCGGGGCCGGGGCTGCAGCGAGAGGCTCTCCCATCAGCGCTCCGGCAACGCGCCGCCGAAAGCGCTTCTCGCCTCCGGAGCTGCCGAGCGCCGAGGCAATCATAGCCCATCTCATTACCCCCACAGCAGCCCTTCCTTCTCTTCCAGGTGTGCGTTTCTGCCCAGACCTGCTCTACCAGTTCAGGTTCATCAGTGCTATTATCTAGTGCGTTAAATGAGTTGGGGTTGGGTTTTTAAGTGAGTGGAGAGCTGGACCTTTGAACTGTCCTGCAGCCTCTTCTGTGCATTAAATCAGAGTTAGAGGCCACCCAGCACTGACAGAATCCCTGCATTTAACATCAGCTGAAGGGCACGATGTCTCACAACCCTCCCTCTGTCAGGGGATGCCATGAAAATGACTCCCAAGCTCCTCACCAGTCACTAAAACATGGGCTAAAGAACTAGGCTCTGGCATGTGCCCTGCCCAGAACCCTCTCCTTGGGAGGAACAACCTCACACATCCCTTACTGGTCACCTCCAAGGTGACCACATGGCCAAGGGTCTGTGATGCTCCCCAGCCCCCTGGCCACAGAAGCCAGGAGGGTGTTTTGGTTTGGTCCCTGCATCCCTGCTCCAGCTGTTTTCCTGAATGAGAGCTCCCTTGTGGTGGGAGAAGAGGATTCCAATTTATTGGTCCCTCTTAAACAGCACCAGTCCATCCCAGGGGGTCTCCACATGTCTTCTCACACGGCCCTTGCAGTGAGTCTCATCAACACACCTCCTGGAAAAGAGAGAGAAAAAAAAATCCAGGTGCAAAAACAGGATCTTCTGCACAGGTTTTGCTGCAGGTTTCTTGACCTGTTATCAAAACACCTTATTTTCTGAGCAACATTTCCAGCAGGCTTGCAGATCCAAGGAACATGGAGTGATGTAGATCCATAAACTTTTGCTGCTCCTGGAAATGATGGCTCGGAACACCTTGTAATAAATCCAAAAACCCTTTATTTTTGAAGATATATTATAAATTTACAGCACACATAATAACATCAGTGTCTTCAGTGGGTCTGTGTGAGCAGGTTGAAGACTCAGTGTTCGTTCTAGTCGCCTTGGTGGGGATGGAATTGTTTCAGGTTGAGCTGCTCTGGCTTTGCTCACGACCTCCAGAACTTCCAGGAATATCTCAGCAGGTGACAGAGGCAGCTTCAGATGCTAACAAAGCAGCAGAATCTCTTGCTGTTTGCCTGGAGAGCCTCTGCACGGGACGAAAACCTCCTGGCTTCCCCATCAGGGAGAGAGCTCAGTGACCCACACGAGTGTGTCCAGAATGAACCCTGAATTCCACAGGCTCTGGTTAAGCTTCTTACCAGGAATGCTCCACCTCTGAGCCAGTGCCACACGTCAGTGCCAGAGAGAACCACCAGCCTGGGCTGCACCCAGTCTTCATACACACGAAAAAGATGAAGTCAGTACCTTGCACTATCATTTTCCCAGTGCTGCCTCGTGGGAAGTGCTGGCTAGCAAATCACAGTCGTGTACAGTTCATTAAACTATGATAAAAATACACAAGTTTAAAATCTCTACAGGCCTCTTACCTGCTGCACAGACACTTTGTTTTGCGGGGCTTGGTTGAAACCATGATCCAATTTCCTCCCCCTTCCCCAGAGCACGATGGCAAACTATACCCAAATTCGGTAAGAACTGAATGCACTTTTACATTTATTGAAGTTCACATGCTGCAAACAGGAGCTGCGTTGAAGATCTTCAAATCTAGGGCAAGAAGTCCTGAAAAAAAAAATCCCCAGCACCCCTATTTGGAACCCCGAGATGTCAGGATGCAGGTGAGAACAGCCACGGGGAGAGCACAGTCACAGACACAGCCTCACTGCCTGTCACCTCCTCTGCCCGACCCCCTCGGGCCTCAGGGGGGAGGGTGCAGGCAGTGCTTTGCTGATGCCTCAAAGCACAAGGACTCATGATCAGCTGGGAACACTCAGCTGCAAGCTCTGCTATTCTGCTAGTTAAGAAAAGGGTGAGTTATGAAAAGTAGAAAAGGGGGGGCACTGCCTCTGGAGGAAGCTCTCAGTGCCCCCCGCGGGCGGCTTGCCCGGGGTCCTGCTGCAGAGCAGATCTCCCCCAGGCAGCACCTGCCCACAGGGTTGCTATACATTCTTTTGGTGCAATGCTTAAACAACTCTCAAGACATATTAAAAGATCCTCAGAGCATGAATCACCATGCCTAAAAAAATAATGATAATTAAGAATAACAGTCCTAACTAAAAAGATTTCAATAACCACTAAAGCGTTTCTTGGATATGAAGATCAATCTCCAAAAAGACAAATTATTTGGTTCCAGGAGAGCAAGGAAAGAAAGGAGGGTGAAGGTTCTGGGACATGCCTGTGACAGGGGCTGTGAGCAGCCAAAAGCAGCAATGGGCTGGAGGTTTGAGTGCTCCTGGAGGAGAGAACCTTGTCCCAGCCTGGAGCTCACCAACGGCTGCTCAGAGACCGTGCAAGTTGATTTTCCAGCTGCATGGAGCACACCAGTGTCCTTGTAAAGCCCAGGGAGGGGTGAAGTAGCTGGGAAATCTCCTGTGGCCATTTCCAGAGAGATGCAGCAACCTCAAAGGAAGACTCATGTCACTGCACAGGGAGAGGCTAAAGAGGGGCAGATTCTTTGGGTTGGACCAGACACTAGAGGTTTAGGAGGAGCTGGACTAGCTCAGGTCACAGGTCAAGACAATCAAGGTCCAAGTCAAGTAGCCACCAGCTTTTTTTTTTTTTTTCCAAATACATCCTTTTAAATGCATCCCCCTATAAAGAGAGTGCAAAGCCCTGAGAACAAACTTCCAGATAGCACATTTTGATTAAAACCAGCAGTGTCTGGATGACAAAAGCCTAAGGTACATGCATGTCAGTAAACAGCTGAGCTTGCAGGAGCCATGGGATACCAGAAGGCAGAAGATTGTCTGTGTCAACTGATGGAACTGTTGAGCTCTAACAAACATACACTGTGTGAACTACCCACCTCCTTGCTGCCTGATTCACAGGCCTCCAAACACTCCAATATTCCCTTGACCATGTTATGAGACACTCCAGCATGACATATCTTTGCTTGTTACAACTTGAACACCAGAGGTGCAAGCACAGGACCTGAACCTGGAGATCCTTACTCCTGTGAGGAGCTCTTCCTCACAAAAGCTTTGCTGTTGGTTAATAAACAAACCAAGCAACCAACTCACCCCAAAACTTTCTATTCCCACATGCTTAGGAACCTCTCACTGGCTTCCAGGCCACGGCCACCACTCCTCTACCCTTCAGCCACAGAAAAGGACAATTTATACCCAGGCAGAGCTCTTACCACACACACTCCTCTGTGCCTGGAGCCTGCCTGTGCTCAGCAGCAGTGATCTTTCCCTGTTTTCCAGGTTTTATCAACCCTGGGCTCACTGATGCCTTTGCAAACCCAGCAGACACACGACCCCCCTTCACTGCCTGTGATGGAGCAAAACACCCCAGGGTGATGGGAGGGACTCAGCTCCTTCACCTGCCACTAATTCACACCCCAACACCACTGAGCTCCTGATCAGTTCCTCGAGTGTTTGTTTAACCTCCAGGGTAGTTTTTGTTTGCTTTAAATCAACTCCTGCTGCAAACATCACACCTCTGAAGGTCTGGCCACTTTCAGCCACTGCCCACTGGAAACTTCAGTTCCTGAAGCACCAGCAGGACAGTGTCAGAGCCACCCCAAGCAGGAGGACTGGCAGCTCAGGAAGAGCACACACTCTGACACTTCAGCTGTGGAAGTGTTGAGCTCTGGAATAAGGAAATCCAGAAATGTCCACACATTCTCAAGCCCTGGAGCATTTTAAAGATGCAGTATCCCTTCATCCCTACAGTCTAGCTGGTGCTGCCACAGCAGGCTCTGCTGGTGAGCCTGGCCACAGCCTGGCCAGCTCAGCTCTTACCTTCTGTGATAGAAGCAGGATTTGTTTGACTGATGCTTTTCCTTTCCTTGCTTCAGCAGCTCTGATTCTGTCCTGGCACAGCAAGGGAGCTTTCATCCCCCTGCTCAACCTGACACTGCAGAACATGCATGGTTCATTAGCAGGCCCTGGCAGCATCACACTGCTCCTGTTGCTCTGGGATTCTGCAGAGATACCCAAGCAGCAGAACCTTTGCCCTTAGGAATGCATGATTCAGCCCCTCTGGAGCAGGTCAGAGGCTGCTCACCAGGAACACAACCCCCTCAAAGCTGGGGAGCTGCTTCAACTTCATCATCCACCTTCCCTGGCAGCAGCAACAACCAGCAGCTCCTCCCCAGTACAGGCAAGATGGGTTTGCTCACCCTGGCCATATGGCCAGTCCCCAGGGTTCTGCCAGCAAAGCAAATGCCACAGCTTTAGATGACTCTCAGGTTGACAGCTGATCCTTGCCTGGGCTGTCTGGAAGCTCTGCAGCCACTCCAGAGCCTGAGCAGGAGGCCAAAAGCAGCATTTCAACGAGCCCTTCAACCTGCAAAGATTGCTACCAAAGCAGCTGTTTGGTCAGTCTGAACCTGGCCTTGTTCATTCAGATCCCCACCAAACCACAGGGTAGTTTTGCCCACCTTTGCCTTCTAAAAAACACTCATTAAAAGGAATATTTTAAGAATCCTGATTGGTAGAGAAGGACATGAGGCTCTAACATTAAGAGCTTCAAGTAGTAATGTCTCGTGGTGCTACTACAGGCAAAAACCTTCAGGGAGCAAGAAAAAAAATGAGCAAAATAATAAAAACCTTTCATACCACCAGGCACAGCTACTCCTGAGTGCTTGTGCTGAGCTCCCTGTGTCCCAGAATCAGGTTCCTGGGTTTTATAGCTTTTATAGGTTGCAATTTAATGTCAGGATGCCAATCTGTTCTTAACAAGAGGCCAGAAAAATTATTTTCCTGTCCAATTTGAACAGAAGCAGCACCTCTATAAAACTTGGAATTTCTAGATGTAGAAGTCAATATTGCAGCAGCCACAAACCTTCAAGCTTAAGATGAAATTACAAGTAACAACAACAAAAAAAAATATCCTGGGATAGAAAGTCCAGATAAAATCTCATGCTGCTTTGATTTCCCCACCCTTCATATTAATTATGTGAAATTGGCAACTTCAGCACCTCAGCTGCATAACAGCACAGATCAGATGCCAAGTTCAGGCCAAAACTTGTCATAGGGTTTCGGGTTGTATCTTGTTGCATTTTTTGTTGAAAAACCCCCACACTTCACAGGGTGACTTGCAGAGCAGTTCAGGATCTGACAGGACACCTCTGGGCTGTTTAAAGACAGGGTCTCCATCTGGTTTCTCTGCATTTTGGAGAGGCAGGTCTCAGCCAGCCTCCCTTTCCAAAAAAAAAAGAAAAAAAAACCAACCAGAAAGGGGCTGTGAGTGGCAGGGACTGTGACAGATGTCAACTGTGCTTCACTCCTTTGAAAATAAACCTCATTTTTGTTCAGACTGTTAAGAAAGTAACAGCCTACAGAGGCCAATCCTAAAAATCAGCTGATATGCACAGGGAGTTCTGCTCTAAAAAGCTCCCAACTCCTGTCTGAAATCTCAAGTCAGCCTTCTGACAAAACAGTAAAGACACAGCCTGACACTGTCCACCTTGCCAAGATAAAAATAAGTGTCAAGGAACACCACTTCTATCTCAAAAGTGGGAACTCCAAGCATGCTTTTAAATACATGAAACAAGATAAAAACCTAAGTGGTTCTGCTTCTTTACAGCCAGCCAAAGAAAACCCCATGCAAATTAGTTGCTTTTTTTTTTTGTAAACAGTTGAAACAAAAACAAAACCCACGAGTCTCCCTTTCCAAACCTGTGCATGTAAAAAAGGAAAAAGCTCCATTTCTATCTCTAGCTCCCTCCCCCTGTGCTAGGATGTGGCAGAGGATGAACTTATGAACTGCAGCTGACTTGAGAATCCAAGTCCTGGTGTAGCAAGTTCTGTTGTGAAAGAGATACTGCATCTTTAATGTGGCTGGCAGAGAATCTCCTACAAGTATAACCACTGTGGGACTGCAACACCACTAACACTGAAAATAAATAGGAAAAAGTAATGCTATTTATTAAAAGAACTGCATCTCTGAATTGTTCTCAAGTTAAAATGCAAGAGGAACACGTTTGGACAGAAATGTGCTTGCTCTCCCAATACTGAGACTTTAAAAAAAACCCATTTCCTAAGAATTGATTGGAAAAAGCCTTTTCTAATTTGATATAGCCATAAATTAATACTGTATGGAGATGATTAATATCCTATGCTAGTGGTCAGTGACCTTTTGTAAACACTAGCCAGATGCTAGCAAAGCTGGCTAGAAAACTGTCACAGGCCTTTGGAACAAGCCACACCAGATTTCTTTCCAACAACCAGCTTCCTATTTGTTTTCACAAAACCTTTTCCTATTATTTTTTGTGGGGGGGATATTACTGTTATTTGAAACCTACTACCTGAAAACAGAAACAAGCCTTCAAGCCTCTTCCACTACCACTAAATCCACAAGGCAATTCACTTCGCTCGGCCGCAACTACCTAAGCTCTGGTGCGAGACACCCACCCAGACAGCATCTCCTCCCCTTCCACCTGCCTCCCCCCCTCCCCAGGCAATCCAAACCCCCTCCCCTGGAGGGGCAGGTGAAGTGAGGGACAGCGGGAGGTGTCCCCAGGGGCCTGGTGTCCCCCTCTACGTGCGGTTCAGGGTCTGGAAGATTCGGGAGATCTGTAGCATGACGGGCCCAGTTTCTGGATCGTTCATCCACTGAGTGCTGTTCAGGGGGTTTTCAAGCATGTCCTCGAAGGCTGCCAAGAAATTGCAACACTCAGTTATTAGTGTGGCCAGCAAAGGCTCCAACATTTGGGGTGTTTCAACAACAGGACGGTTGGAAGCGGCTGCAGCTCACGGGAGTCACCCCAAAATGGCGGGAAGACGCCTCAGACGCCGAGGGCTCTCCTGCCTCCACTGCTTGGGGTGCTGTTGGGTTTTCCTCACTCCCCAGCACTCAATTCACACCAGAGGCTGATGAAACCCTCACCCTGCATGATGGGTCCATCTCAGAGCCTCAAGGACATGGGTTTGAAGAGCTAAAGCCTTAGCAAACGTCCTCACGCAGTGTGAGGGAACACACCGTGGGGTTCAGCCAGCTAGGAAAACCCATCTGAGAACTGGGTCATTTGCTGCCAGGGCTCCTTGTGGGATGACTCTTCTGCAATCCACTCCTCTGATCAAAGATCTTCCACACCCCAGCCTAGATTTCTTAAGGCCTGGCTCTTGCATCAGTGTCATCTTCCTCCCTGGTCCTTAACCACAGGGAGCACTGTCACCCCCTCACCTTTGTTGCCTCCACTCTCCTGTGCTGCACTTTGGTCGTCCTGCAGCT
Organism: Corythornis vintsioides; assembly: GCA_025447755.1. NCBI lineage: Eukaryota > Metazoa > Chordata > Aves > Coraciiformes > Alcedinidae > Corythornis > Corythornis vintsioides. The sequence continues at coordinate 30,219 of JAOEGS010004712.1, read as the reverse complement.
ACTCCCTCAGACAAAACTACACCAGTGAAATAAGCAGCAGGTACAGCAAGGGCTACCCAGCAAGGAGCAGCAGAGCCAGCAGAAGTGTAGCCCCTTAAGCCTCTAATCTCTGAGCTTTTCAGAGAGGCCCCAGGAGGCAGAAGGGAAGCAGCACCTTCCCTGTGAGCAGCAGCATCTGCTTCTCCTGCCTGGTGTTTGGAGAGCAGAGCATGACAGGCAGGGGAAAGGCTGGCTGAGCAGAACAATTGCCTCCATTTCTCAACTGTGACAGAGGTCTAGGTATTTAAGAGTGGGTTTTTTTCTTTCTATACACAGCTGTCTCTACAATAATCTTTGTGGTTTTGTTTTTATTTTTTAAATGTGCTAGTTTTCACTCTTCTACTTACACTGAAGGAGCCAGACAGCTACTGCAAGAGTTAAGCTGTGAATTTGGCAGAATGATCCAGGCAATAATTTATAAGCCTAATGACAGACACTGAGCTACTGCACATTTGGAGCAGCCACAGACCAGGACTAAAAAAGCAGTTGCACATCTGACCTATTCTGAAGTCACCAAAAGGTCAGTGCTGTAAGAGCCTGGCAGACCAGCCAAGGTCACTCTCTTAATGTCCCCAGGAGCTCCACCTGACATCAGTGGGAGCTCTAAGCACCCAGCACCTCTGAAAGGCTCATCATTAATACCTTGCCCAAGGTCATGAAGGGTGCCTACAGAAAAACCCAGAACACAGACCTCACCTTTCACCACTTAATATAGTTTTACACAGACTCAAGAGCTTAAAACTATAGATTTATCAACATTCTGCAAGTATCCAATGAAATGCATTCAGCATGATAATCTGTTCATTATTTCATTCATTATTAAAATCTGTGACATAAGCAGTTTGCAGATATATCATTGTGAATATGTTCTCTGATGCTCATCCAAGCTTTAGAAGCACATATAATGGCATTTCATTTTCTATTTATACTCTGAGCTGCAGTGTGGAACCCTCTCTGGAAATGAAGAGACCATTTGTTCAGAAATCAGAGTGGGAAGGTTCTGCTCTTGAATGATTTAAAAGCTTGCAAACTCTCCTAATTACATGTAAAGTACTATTTTTAAAAGCTTTCTTGAAAGAGCTGCACATACAGCCTTTATTTCAAAGCATGGCTTCAAAGAAATTTTGAAGCCAAAGACTAAACACAAGCCTTTTATACCCATCCCAGAGCCAAAGCCATTGTTCTGTATCATACTCCAGTATGAGAGAGGCCAGTTCCTCAGGGATTCACATTTCACTGTCAGGCTCTGGGGGTACTTGCTGTGTCTGCAGCCTTTCTGACCACAAGCACACAGATGCTACTGCAGAGCTGAAAGCCAAGCAGGGGGAACTGTATTTTCACACATTATCTCAACTTTGATAGGCAAGGCCTTAGGCTCAGACTTCTTGTTTGGTTCTCTTCCCCAAGTTTTCTTCCATCTCAATGATCAGGCCTCAACACACAGTGAGCTGCACAGCAGGAGACAGCCTTGTTTTTTCTGGGAAATAACCAGAGTTCTAGACAGACATTCCTGATTTTTCCCCTCATGGTCAAAGGGAGCACACAAAAGGTCTCCTAAATCCACAGCAGCACTGCAGCCAGCAGCTATTCAAGTTCTGAGTTCAGCAAGTGTAATCCAGCAGCCTGGGGAATTAGTGGCATTTCTGGGCCAGCCCCAAGTTCTGTTCTGGGTTTAGCTGAGTTGCAATATGAAGCAAACAAACAACACAGCTGCTGAAAGGGAGGATGAGGGTGCAGGGCTGCACCTCTCCCCCAGAGCATGCTGCCTTCACCCACCCTCTACTCCTATCTGCTAACAAGGACAGAACAGTGTCTATAGAGCAGGAACCCCAGCAGGACTTACCTAGTAGAGTTTTTGGGTTGGTCAGCCCTAACTGTACCACTGGGTTTTCTAGGATGGCTTGGAAGAGAGGGCTGTTGGTGTCAATGCCCTTATCTAAGTCCTCTGGAGAAGGCTTTCTATCTCCCAGCAGCCATTCACACTGAAAGAAATCACCAAGCACAAGAGATTTCATGAGAATCAAACAGTCTCAGAAGTTCTGACAACATGGCACATGAAAAATACTTTTTTCTTTCCCAGTTAAAGCCTGAGCTCTATCTCTCTTGCAGACTCTGGTGAGGGAGCTTCTCAAAAGCTTTTTGAAAATCCACATGCACTGCCCCAGCCAGACCAGCCTCCACCCCACACATGCAGAGCTCTTCCAGGGAGCCCAACACCTCTGTATTCTAGTTGTGCACCTCAGGAGAAAGAGGCACAGAACATGCAGTGCTCCTTTCATCTCCAGTACTGGTTTGGGCTTTGTGACAGACTAAAGCATCAAGCAAATCAACAGTGAAAAGAATCAGCTGAACAATCAGAGCACTAAGAAATGACACTGTACTCACAGCTGCATTTTGCTGGTTGTTGTTTACTCTGAGTGCATCTACCACTTCTTTTTCATCAAATCCCATCTCCATCAGGGCAATGACAGCCTGCAGCAGATTTGCACAGCTTAATAAATGTAACATTTCACACAGAAATTAGATCACACCCTTCCACCTTCTGTGGGGTAAAAAAACCCCATTTGCTTCTGTTTGTAGACCACTAAGTAGCCTACATAGTTTTCCAACACCCTGTATCAAAAGTGTCTTTATTATGGAAGAAGATTAAATGTTAAGAGTGAAAGCAGCTCCCATCCTCAGCACTGAAAACTGAGTGCAGGGCAAAGAGCAAGAGCATCTGGGGTAGAAAGGAGAAGAGCAGGACAGAAACACCTGATTTCAGAACCTCTCTGCTCACAAAGCTTTTGTTCACATCTCCCTGACAGGTGAAACTTCACACTCATTTGCAGTTCTAGTCACTCAATTTAATCTCACATCCCAGCTTTATGCTGCTGCTGGTGAGTGTTATGTACCCAGACAAGCATCCCTAGATATTGTTTGGAGAATGTTTAATCATTTAGAAATTGTACCCAGGTCATCAGCTACATTTGCAGTGTTTAACAGAAATCTCAAGAAGCAACCAGTTGTAAAATCCAAATGTTAGATTCTAAAGAGCACCTCCTGGTGAGTTTACTGGGTGATAACAACTCAGGTTCTCACCACAGCTGATACTGTGTTCTGAAAAAAACCTGCCAACTTCTGCATTGCTGCAAGACTGAAATCTGCTGGTTATACTTTTCCCTGCCCCTTAAATACAGTAAAGCTCTTCTGTCCTTTCTACAGCAAACTTGCTCCTGTTCCTTCCTAGACAGCAGTCAGGGAAATCAATGCCAGGAGCCTGGCAGCTCATTTCAGCCCCATCACTGAATTTTCAGGTGCAGAAGTGTCAGTAACTGAGATGCTGTGACCTGAGACAGCAAGGCATTAATTAGGCAATATCCCTTTCAGCGAGGGGAATTTAAACACTCCCCTGAGACTGCCACTAAAATACTGCCAAGCCAGTGTAATACCCATCCACCCAGACATCCCTTTGCATTGATGAGCTAAAGAGTTATTTGGGTTCCATGGTGGCCACAGAGTCCCTTCCAATCCTCAGGCTGCAGAGACAGGCAGCACGTACCCGGGGGTCTGGACGGAACTCTCTTTTCCTGCGAATCTTCTTGAATATTTCTGTCAGCTCATCCTTGGCCTCTTCCCCATCTGCTTCTGAACTAGGACCTGCAGTGGCTTCAGCAGAAGATGCTCCAGCTTCAGCTGTGGCTTCTGCTGGAGGCTGACCTGGAAGTGGAGCATCCACAGTAGGGTCATCTGCGTGTTCTATCAACCACTCCATGGCCTGTGTCACTGACATGCTGAAAAGCAAATCAAAACACAGGGGTGAGAAAAAGCTCCAGAGGCAGTGGTGCTCCACACACATTGGCTTTTGCATTTATTCCCGTGAAGGTTAATTAGTATCTGAGAATTCATCAGGAATAAAGTTTTGGAGCAGAGCACCTCAGTTCTTTAGTGATTCCCTTTCAGTAGAGATTTCCCAGAATGGCCTAACAAACCCCTGCCAGGAGGGAGGCAGCATTCTGGGTTTGCTTTGCCTTTTCCCTCTGTGAAATCTGAATTCCAAAGTGGAGGAAAATGTGATTTTACCACTGGCAAACAGTGCCAGCCTGGCAGCCTTGTGACCCACAGCTGTTCTTTGCAGAGCAAGGACAGTGCTGCTTCCCCACCCCGTGCCAGCTGCACCTGCACTCTGCCCAGGGCAGCACTGGTCTTCAACTTACTGCTTTTTCCAACCTAGTTTTAGGTGACCCATATAAGACTTCATGGGGAAAAAAAAAAAAAAAAGGATTTTTCAAGCATCTCCAGTAATTTCCATGCATTGCTCTGAGAACACTTACTGATTTAGTCGAAGGGCTTTGACAGCTCTGCTTTCTGGGAAGCCCATTTCTGTGAGCTGTCTCAGAGCTATCTCATCCACTCTGTCTTCCTCATCCTCATCCAGCATGGCTGCACAAACAAAACAATGTTCAGATTGCCTTCAAGCTAAAAATGAAGCCCCTTTCCTCACTGGAATGGCATGTGTTAAGTTCAAACCCTGCTCTTCTCTTCCATCCCCTTTTGTTTCTGCCTTGAATTTGCCATCTCATCATTTAATTTGCTGCACTCAGCTTGGTCCAGCTCAGATTCTTCCAGGCCAGAAAACTTTGTCCAGATGTGTTCAAGATCTCAAAAGACAATTAACTCTTACATGGCCATGGTGTTTCCACATAAACATATACATGGGAGAGTCACTGAAGATCTGTTTAGCATTTATCTAGAGAGCAAGTTGAATCTGGTTGCAGCAGATCTCCCCATTTCCCACCAAGTGAACCAACAATTAGTGTCCCCTAATTTTACTGTCTCCTTGTGCATTTCCAACTATTCCTTTCCATCCCTAAAGCACAGCTTGCAAGTTTTCCATTGTTTTCACTACTATTTTCATTTTAAATGGAACTTCTGATCCATCCAGAAAGGATCCTATGAACACACAAGTTTTACACCATCTATATCCACAAGATGAAATCTTTGCCACAAAGTTTGTGGTAGGTTTGCTATTAGATCAAGGTCTGAACTTCACTCTCCAGCTATGGAAACAAATGAGATCCCAGCACCAGGAACTACAAAGATAGGTTCATACCATTTGCCTTCTTAAAGAGCTCAACTGCATCTGGGTTCAGTGCTAGCAATTTCTGAGCAACTTCTATGAGAGACACTAAGATCTTCCGGAGCTCTGTCTGGAACTGCAAGAAAGGAAACTGTCAAAACATTTAGATAGGAAGTCACCAAAAATCATTGATCAACAGCCCTACTGTTAGCACCTCAGCAGCACTCTGCCCTCTCTACAGAAGGTTGCTTTGTTAGGGTTTGATTTGCATTGTTTAATCTCCCAAGAGGCACTGGGCCCTTCCTGTGAAGTGCTACGTGGAGGTAAAACCTACTGGGCTGAAAGGTTCTTCTGTTTCTCCACCCAGGGCCACCACAGGATGTGCAGTGTTTGGGAAGACTCAGTGCTTCCCAGAAACATTTTGACCCCCACCTTGCAGACGTGTTGTGAGAAGGGTCAGAGTAGCTCCATACCAGAGCTACTTGCTTCTGTGACCCAAGCAGCCTTCCTGGCCTATCTCAGGTTTCTAGTCACCTCAGTGAGAACACAGATCCAAGCTGTCTTCTAAACTGAAGCATCACAAATTCCTTTCAGTTGGACATTTGCTTTTAAATACCCAGTGCTCAGTAGGTCATCTTGACCAGTAAACAGCTTAAATGCCAACTGTCCCCTTGAGGTCACTAGGGCACAGCAGCATTGCACTGCTTTGTGTCCCCACTAGTACAGACTGGCAAAAGCAGCCCCCATGCTGCCAAGGCACAGCCAGAGGCATTGCAGACTATCAGCATTCAACATTTGTGCTTAATATTTCCCTCTTCAAAATCATGTGAGAGGAAAAAATAAACACTGCAAACACCCAAACAATTTAAAACTGAAGAGAAAACCTCTCCTAAGTGTCCAGACTCCCCCATGGACAAATGAAACATTGGAAAGTCAATTTATAACAGTGTTTTATCACTAAATGCTATATCCTGTGTGTAAATCTTAAGATCTATTTAATAGCCATTCTATACATCTGAATTTCTCCTATAATCACATTCCTAGGTAAGAGAAAAGGTTCTCCAGAAGCCCCCTTGGATGTCAGAGGGAGAGTTCAGGGCAGGTCTGATACTTACATCCCTCATGTTGTGATGGGCCACGGTGCGATCCACACTGCGAGAGGGCAGGTTGGCAGTTGCTTTGAGGATGGCATCCTTATCAGGAGCCTTCTGCTCTTGTTTCCTCTGAAGGACAAGAAACATGATCACCTTTCATAAGCCATTATCCACAGAACACAGAGCACAGCCCAGCAAGAGCAGCTTTGTGCTCTTCAAAGTTATCAAGCAGTGCTCTGGAACGTGTGACTAGAAGAAACAGCAGTCTGGCAACACGAGGGTTAACAGCACCACTTGGTACTTCTAGAGCAAAACTGGACCTGGTGGGTTGCCCCACTTCCAGCCCTTGTACCTGCTTCTAACATCTAAACACACAGGGAAATTCCAGCATCAAGATGGGAAGAGATGTATCACCCCCAAGGGGAACTCGGAGGATTCTCAGCACATGCTGGTCCAGGGCAACACACAGCAGGGTACAAATGAGAAACATTTCCCAGCCTTTTATGCTCTAACAGTGACATGCTGCACAGAATATTCTGAAGAGACACACACCAGGACCTACAGGGAGCAAGAAGAGACAAAGCTGTGCAAGGATGAAGCAGAGGCACCTGGAAATTCACAATGTCAAGTGCAGGGGCTTCTCCAAGTGTGGATGTGATAACATCAACTGTGGTGCCACCACATGAGCATCATCCTGGGCATCACTGACCCTCAAGAACAATTAAATTCCAATAAGATAAAAAAGAATAGTAGGGGTTCACTGCTTTGGCTCTGGAGAGCTGGTGAGAGGGTGATGGCCACACACAGCCAGACAGAAGACAGCCTGGCAGAAAATCAGTGTTTCTACTGGGTCTGCAAGCAGAGACAAAGCAAGGCACTTGCTGAGCTGCTCTCTCACAGTTATGAGACATGTGTTCCAAGATCTGCACCAGTCCCACTGAGAGGAACTTTGTGGTTTATTCCAAGGCAAATATTCTCAGAAGCAAAGCTAAAAATGGAAAATCAACTGCTTCAAAGTTTGTTAGCAATAGGAAATCACGTCCCTGGAACTTCACTGGCAGCATTTTCCTCTGCAGACAAGGGGAGCACACCCCAGGAATCCTCCTGCAGCTCATTACCAAAGCTGCAGAGCAACGTGGTCAAGTGGAGGAATCTTTCCCACTCACCTTCTCCTCTGCAGACACATCAGCCATTTTGGGGAGCGGGGGTGGTGCCCGTTTCTTGATCAAGAGCAAGACATCTGGGAAGAGAAGGACACTGAGGTAAGTCAGGGTGAAAACAGTTTTTCTGAGAGGTGAATTTTCCTTTTTCCCCACACTTTAAAACAGCTTTACAGATTCCCCTGCAGGGAATTCAAAACAAGGTCCATTCTTAGCTACACTCGGACTGTTGCTGGGTCCTTCTCTCACACACCACTGCCAAGGAAAGGGCACTAAAGGCTCCACTGGTCTTGGGCATTAATTGTACAACTGGCTCATGCCAAGAAGAAAATCAGGACTTTGAGTGGTTCCACTGAGCAGGAAGTAGCAGAGACAGGTCACAGATGGTTTTTGGTCTAAGCTGGGGCTGTCATCAGCCAGAGCAAGGGAAGCACCTCAACGTTTAGTTCTTTTCAGTAAGAACTGCCAGTGTCAGGCTGCAGCTCACTCATGTGTGGATGGCAGGGGAGTGAGGCCCAGCCTGCAGCAGGGACACATCACTGGTAACCCCCAGGGCAAGTCTTGAAGGCACAGAAGCCTTCAGCTATCTCAGATACCCCCATGACCTGACAGCAGACTGCTCTGCCATTTCAGCCTGAGACTTTCCCCTTTCAAGGTGCCCTTTTCCTAGAGATGCTTCACAAGTTCCCAGCACCTCAGTGACTACCAGATGGGTTCTAAGGGTGAAGAGATGTGCCCATGCTGCTCAAGAGCCCCAGAGAGGCCTGTGCAGCAGCTGCAGCCCCTCAGCCAGATACTGCCTGACCTGCAGCTTTCAACCCACTGCACTGAGCAGCTAAAGAGCAAACAGAGCGTGCTCTGCACAACAACCTTCCAGCCTGGCTCAGCACACAGCAGCCAAGAGCAACAGCTGGTGCAGGCTGTTAACCCCCATGTGCCCAGTGGATCAGAAGGAGAAGGGATCCACAAGCTGACTCTTGGCTGCCCTGTGCAGTCAGCTGGTGGCCAGCAGCTGCTGCCTGGGATCCTGTCTCCCCCAGGCAGGTGAAAGGCAGAGCACGTTGCAGGGGGTGGGGGGAAAGAGCCAAGAGGAACCCCCAGGAGAACTTCCCATGACTACACAGTTAATGCTGCTCAGCTTCTGCAAACTGCAATCCCAGACTTGCCTGGAAATAAGAGCCCAGCCCTCACCTCTGCCCAGGGCAGCACCTCCCAGCTCCTGTTTGGCTCCAAAGGTGACAGGTGGCATTGCCTTGGAAGAGACACCAACCCACCCGTGGTCAGGCAGCAGTTCCCCAGCCTGCAAGGACTGCAGGGCCTCTCCTCCTGCAGTTGCTTCAGGCAATATTCCAGTCTACAGCAGTCCTGCTTCTCCCACTCTCTGCACTGCTGCCCTTCATCTCCAGAAGGGCCCATCAGTTTCAGCTCTGTAGTAGCCACTGACTCCAGCTCTCATCTGTAAGTCTTTTGTTTCCCATTAATCCTTCACACCTCTAAAGCTCAGGAGCAAAACCTCCCAGCCCCTGCTGTGGGCAGGGATGCTACAGCGTGGTGGATTCTGACCTGTGTTTGCAGAGGACAGAATGAGATCTGACCTGCAGACACTCAGATATCCCTCAGCAACCACCATTCTGCTTGACCTGGAGACCTCAAGAAACCCCCCCCCAGAAGCACTGGGTTGTCTGCCTTGGAATACTCAGTCCCAGCAACTATTTTGGAATCACTTTGAAGGATAAACACTGCCCCGGAGGTTTAAAAACTTGCTTGAAAAAGAGATTTTAAATAATCTTTTTAACTTGATGGAACACTCCTAATTCCTTTTCAACTCTTTAAAGGAAAAGAGAAGAAAAGCAAACTGCTCAAGGTGCTTTCTCTGAAGGGGAAAAAAAAAAAAAGAAAGAAGAAAAGTCCTCTTTTGTCTGCTTTTCTTGCCACCTTATTGGCTTCCCACGTCAAAGCAAACAGCAGAGCTTCAAAAGGTCACTGTTTGGAACTCACCAGCTACTGAAACCCAGCCTGATGTTTCCAGGCTGATAGGATTAACAAGCAGGCAGCCTCACCTCTATCTTGGATGTTTTCCTCCAGCACTGTTTTGGTGTCTGTCAGCACCTTCTCAGAGGTGGCATGGATCAGCTTGTGGTGTGTCACAGTTTTGGGATCCTCCAGGCTCCCAGGCACACACTGCAGAAGGACAAAAGGGTGCAGGTCAGCAGACAGAAACAACCCCCCTCCCTGAATCACTGCTCTTTGCACTTCAGAGTCTCCATGGACAAGCTGTGCCATGATTTACCAGCTTCTCAACAGCTGAGAGCAGCACACAGAGAGCTAAGGCCAGGCACAGAATGGGCTGAACAGGCTGCAGCTTGGGTTGTGCAGTGACAGTGTGGCAGGTTTCCCAAGCTCCTGGCTGGGAGGAATAGCCACCAAAAGGAAGGATTCTGCCCCTCCTTCCTCAGGGCTGTTCATTTCATCCCTATGCTTAAGATCTGACTTAATGTGATGCCATAAAAAGCTTCTTCAACCAGCCAAAGACCCAAGCACCCCAGTGTGGGTTGTGTTTTTCCCAGTACATCCCTAACCACACTGAATTCTGGGCTTGGTCCCACTCTCAGGCCCCTGGAGACTGAGAGCAAAGCAAGGACACTCAAGGCTCCAGTCACATTAACTGTGCAACACATCACCAAGGCCACCCATTCTTCATGGGGAGTCTGAGGGTGGCAATCAGTGTCATGAACCAAGAAAAGCAAATCTGCCCAGAGCACCCAGTGCTTCTGCAGAAGCAGGGCCCTCATCATGCCACGTGCTTCTCATTTGTAACTGGAGTCAAAACAGACTCTGCTTCCCCTAATAATGATTATTTACACACAGTGGGACTAAACAAGCAACTGCCAGCAGTGATTTTGCTTTTCTTGACCTTAAAGTGGGAGGGAAACAGCAGTTTCTGCACCTTGTTCCCAGCTGAAATCAACAGATGCAGCTGCTGGAGCCTGTCCCTGGGTTCCTGCTGCAAGTGCTGAACAGAATTTCCACACACAACTTTTCTTCCTAACTATAAATAACCAACGTGCAGTAGATTTTTTTTTTCACCTATCAATGTTGTGCTCAATTCCTTAGCACCTTTCTAAATTGTCAATCAATTCATTCACCAGGAAGCCAAATTCAAACCCTGAAAAAAACACAGTGTGCCCACACAGGCCTTGAACTGACTCATCTTCACACCAGAGTGACTCCCAAATCCTCAGTCATAGGTTTCAAGAACATTACATCAGTGCAGCTAGAGGCTTCTCAATCACTTGAGGGGAAAAATTAAGCAGAGCAGCTGCAATTCCAAATTCCAGAAAGGCAAAATTCAAAAGAACAACCTACCAAGCTGCTGCTCTTGGCACAAGAGGCCACTGGGCACTGACCTCACTGGCTCTGCTCAGCTTTTCATCACCCTTCTTGCAACATGTTTCTCCCCATCCACTTGTACCTGCAGAGGAGGGTGTTCACCCTTCTTTCCAGAAACCAGCACTTCCCTGCTCATCACCATCTAGATCCCTCCAGAGGAATCCTTTCAGTCCCTCAGCACCTTTCCTGCTGGGACTGCAGCTGATGGAAACCCACCTGCTCCACTCCAAACACAGAGACACTTGTTTTCAGCACACACCTTCAGCTCCTCACCTGAACTTCTCTGCAGCCCTGGTGCCTCAGGCAGGCTGAGGTGGAGATGCTGGAGCCCTGCTTTGTGTAACAGCAGCTTCTTACTAATCCCTCAGCATATTAACTGCTGAACAAAAGCCAAGGAACACATTAAAGGCTGGAAGCAGCTGGGAGTACCTCCTGTCATTGATTCTCTTTTGTTACCCAAAACCTGTGAGAGTCCATCAGTGGAACATCTCTGAACCAGCTCAAAATATCCCAGTTGCAGATCCCAGGAACCAGACCCCAAAACATCCCAAACCCAGGAGCTGGGAGGTGTGTGACCCCAAAGCCCCAGGGCACAGCTGGTCACCAGGCACTGCTCTCCCCTCCCATCTCTGCACGAGGGGATCCTAAGGAGAGGATCTGCTGCTTCATCCTTGTGCTTCCAGCAGAAATATTTGCATTTCTTTTCAAGGCAGGCTGCTTTGCCAGGCAGGTGAGAAACCTCTGTTCACAGGAGCCTGAGCAACTGCTGAAGCTGCAAGTGCTGTTTGCAGAGCTTGGAATCCTGACTGACCACAAGGCTTTCTGTTTGTTTTGAAAAGAACACTTTTTGTTTGTTTTGTTTTTACCAACAGCAACATTTGAAAATGGCACTGACACTCCCTGCTACAAAGCTGGGGTGGCTGAAACCACCTGCACCCCTCACCACACACCCAAAACACACCCAGGGGCATCAGCCTGGGAGAATTTGCACCCTGCATCTCTGTCCCACAGAGCAGCACTGAGAAAAAGGGGGTCAGAAGCATGGAAAGCTTGGCCCATGCTGCCAGGAGACTCAGTAGAGAGGCACAGGCAGCTCAGGTGCTGCTCCTGGGGACAAGTGACTGTCCCAAGAGGTCACTTGGGTGTTGAAACTTGAGTTCAAAAGTGTCTGGGAGGGAAACAAATGATCATTGCCCAAGCTACTGAAGGCACCAGTTGAATGTGTCATCAGCACCACGTTGTTACAGGTCCAGAGACAAAACCAGTAAAGGTGTTGCTTTTTTTCCTTGATCTGTACCAAAAAAATCCCACCCACAACATAAAAATCAGAGAAAACCCAAGAGGCATCAAGAGGGAGATCTCAGAGGTCAGGAATAAATGTTCCATGGGGAAAAGTGGCCCCTTCCTCATTCTCATCTCCCAAATATTCTCTCCCTCTGGATCCTGAGAGAAGGATTTCAGAGCCATCAGGGGGCACAATAATCAGCATCTTCCAGGAGATGGCTGCATAAATGACCTGACTGTGCTGTCAAGATCCACTGCAACACACCCATGATTTTCCCCTGGCTATTTTCCCCCTCCATAAACCCACCATGCTTCTGCAAATCCACAGCACTAGCACAGAGCAGCAGGGAGAGGGAAATCAACCACAGGGCCAAGTTATCAATTGTCTTCTGCCCCCACTGGCACTGCGAGGCAAACACTAATTAAGCTTCCTGATAATTAAAGGCCTTCAGCTCTGCACATATGGGTGTCATCCCCAGCCTGGCTTGGCAGACTTGACACCACCCTGCTGCTGCTTGGCCTCTCAGCTGGGCTGGAGGGGGGGTGGACAAGAGGGGGGACATGAAAGTCCTTCCAGGAATGGGGAGGGTCCTGAACCCCAACACTTCCAGCCAGGAATCCCCTCAAGGAGGATCCCACCTAGCTGAGGTGAAGCAAAACCAAACCCTTCTCACCCTTACTCCAGCAGCACTCAAAGGCTACAGAAAGAGCAAAAAAAACCCCACATTTGCAAGGATGTGTAGATTCCAGGGGTTCTAGTTGAAAGCAAACACCCAACAGGTCCAGAGGGCACCCAGGCTGCTGGGCACCCTGCACAGCAGGATCCCCCAGCAAAGAAACCCCTTCCAACTGGGGGAAAGGAACTGCTGTGCCAGGCATGTCCTCCAGAGGCAACTGTGCCACAAAACATCTCTGCAAGACTCTGCAGACAAAACCCCACAGTTAAATGGGATTTCAGCCCTGCTCTCCCCACCCCAAAGTCACTCCTCTCTCAGCCAGACACGCAGCAGGTCGTGGCTGGAGCTGCCAGAGCAGAGCAGGCTGTGCTGCTTCCAGAGGGACAAACTTCAGGGCAGTCCTGGTCAGCACCCTGCAGGCTGTGGGTGTCAGTCACGTTGGGGCTGTGAACTCAGACACTGTCTGGGCAGATCTCCCAAGCCGAGGCCGGTCGTTCTGAAACCACTGCTTTGAACGTTGAGCACCCACAACCACACCAAGGGGGGGGTGAGCAGGTGATTACAAAGAGCCTGTGTGTTCCAGCTCAGCTTCTGCAGACTCTGCCTGTGCCAAAGCTGTTCTAAACCCCACCACGGTCGCTGCTTTCCTTGGTTATTATTATAATAATAAATAGAATATTATAATAATAGATTCAAGGCACCAACGGGGCTATGATTTCTGAGCCGGTTCAGCAGCTGCTCTCAACGCAGGGCCAGCAGTTCAGCAAGGGCAGCTGAACCCCGGTGCTGCCTCCAAACACACCCCAAGTTCTCCGACTGGAGGCTGCCAAGGAATTTCCCCTGAAAAATCCCCCTTTTCCAACACACAGAACTCTCGCAAGGGGCATTTTCCTTCTACACGGAACAGCTTCAAGCGTTTGGGAGGGGAAAGCAGACGCGGCCAAGCGGGAACCAGCGCACGAAACACTCGTTCTCTTCAGCTCCTGCTTCTCTCTAAACCAAGGGCGCTGGAAAAATCAGTTGTGTTCACACGGGGACTCTCCTGCCCTTTCCCTCCCTCCACCCTGATTTTCGGTCGGAGCCCGGAACCCGCAGCGATTCCCGCGCTCTCTGCGGCTCCCACCCGGCCCGGGCTCGCTGCTCCTTCCCCAGCACAACACACGGGACCCCGCTCCTTACGTGCTTCAGACACCGCTCCTTCAGCTTCTCCACCGTGGTGTCCTCGGGAACCTCCTCCAGCCACTCCGCGCCCTCCATGGTGCACACATGGAGCCGCAGCACCTTCCCCGCGAAGATCTTCTCCTCCTGCACGAACATCGCCCCGGGCCCCGCAGCCGCCTCCGCTCCTCGCTCTGTCCCGGCGACGCCTCAGCAGGCCCCGGGCACCCACCCCCCCACCTCCTCCCCGCGCTACCGCCCGCCCATGAAGGTGACCCCCTCCAGGCCCCAAGAGGGGAGCGGCGAGCCCGGGAGGGCCGCGCTGAGGGAGAACGGGGAGCTCGGTGGGTCCCGGTAGCGCTGCCCCCGCCCAGGCCGCGCTGCTCCGGCCCCGCCGCTGCCACCGCCTCGGCCCCGCGGCCCCTCCGAGGGGACGGGGGCGCTCCCGCCGCGGCCGGAAGGGGAAGAGCGCGGGGCACGCTGGGACTTGTAGTTTTAAGGTGGCGGTGCCGCCGGAAGTGGAGGCCGCGGCCGCTGCGGGTTGGGATGGAACCCTCCGGCCCTGGGGTGTTCCCAGTGTTCATTAACCGCTCCGCGGGGCGGCCCGGAGTGGAAACGTGGAAACGATGAAATCCAGTTAAAAAAAGGAAAAATCCTATCGGCGTTTTCCCGGTGCGTTGTGGGAATCGCGGCCTCTGCCGCGGTGCATTGTGTGAAGCGCGGTCCGCCCCGCTTTCTCCCGGTGCATGCTGGGAGTTGTAGTCCGCGGGCCTCGGGCTTCTCCCGCCGGGCTCGGCCACGCCGCTTCCATCGGCCCGGGCAGCACCGCGGCAGCGGGTCCTCCGCGGGTACCCACCCCGGGGGGATCTAGGGAGGCCCGGCCGGAGCCTGCCCGCCGCTCCCGAGCCGGCCCGGGGACACGGCGTTCCCCCTGCCGCCGTTAGAGGGGGACCGCGAGCTGCCGACGGAGCCGAGTCCCCTCCGCGGGCAGCCCCGGGCCCGGGTTGTTGTCTGTCTGTCCGTCCAGACCGGCTTGGCTGGGTCTGCGGTTGGGTGCCCGTCTCCTGTCCTTGCCTCCTGCCCGTGGGTGCCGCGGGTTGCGGGATTCGTCACCCAGGGAGTGTGCGGGACTTCACACCGGTCCATTTAAACCACCGAGGGTTACCCAGGGTGCCCAGAGAGGTGGTGGCTGCCCCATCCCTGGCACCATCCCAGCTGAGGTTGGGGGGGCTCTGAGCACCCTGCTCTGCTTGCAGATGTCCCTGTTCCCTGCAGGGGGGTTGGTGCGAGAAGAGCTTGAAAAGGTCCCTTCCAAAGCAGCCTGTGATTCCATCATAAAACTGCGGGTCCCACTCTGCACACTCGCGGTGTTTGGCGTGTTTTCCCTCCCCAGATGATCGCCCGCAGCCTGACAGGCCATGAAGTTTTTTGGGGTTAAATACACAGTTGAGCTTGAAATGGAAAAATAAAAAAAAAAAACAACCAAAAAAACCCCGAGCACTGCAGCTCGAGCTGCTGCGTTTTTATCTGTATATGAAATGGAGCTGTACTTGTCTGGAAAGTCTGAGGAGGATGTCATCATTCCACCCCGGAGAGCGAGCACTGTAATATTCATGTGCACACAGTCTGGAGTTGCTTGAACGGCAGCTAAAGCTCCCTGGAAGAAATCAATCCAGGCAGAATTAGCAGACCTGGAGACAATAAAGGCAATAAAGGGCTGTGTGAGTAGGAGCTGCGAGCTCTTCAATCCCATCAAAATACAGATTTCGTTTGGGATTGTCCAACACACTGGAGCACCGAGCCAGGGGGAGTCTTCACACTTACACCACGTGGGGAGAGCAGCCCCCAGGGCTCAAAGGGGAGATTTTCCACCCTGTTTTCCAAAGTTCAGGGGGATCCTGCCCCTTTCTGCCACCAGTGCTGGCGTGCTGGGCTCAGACACCAGCTCTCAGAGCCCATACGAGGGAGAAAATCCCCCTCAGCCACCTCCCTGGATGAGCCCCATCCCTCCCCAGCCGTGACCCCAGAGCCCCGGGGTGTGTGCTGGGCTGGGAAGGCACAAAGGGACCCGCTGCTGACGTGTGCCAGCCACCAAAGCCACCCAACACTGGCCCAGGGTGCCCTGCCCAGAGAGAGCTGCTCTAGTCTTCCTTTCACCAGCGTGATCTGCTCTCTGCAACTTCTCCTGCTTCACTGGGGAGCTGGGGGGCTGCATTCCGACTCTTGGTGACGGTGGCAGCCCCTCTCTCTGGGCGGGGGAGGGACAGCCAAACCGGTTTGCCAGGAGGTATTTAACAGCAGCAAAGGAACGTCGGGTGGTTTCACACCAGGCTAAATTCGGTGGTGAGCTCAGCGTGGGGAGGATGTGTGGATGTTGCAGAGCCGTAAAGGGGGCTCTTGGCAGCCACCACTGTAAGCAGAAGCAATATTTGGAGATGAGTCTGGAGCTGAGGCAGGGTAAAAAAAAGAGATTTCTGCTTTCTGGCTCTACCTTGAGTGGAAACAGCTCTCCAACAGAAGTGGAATACTTCAGTTTCCTGCTCTGAATGCAGCTCCTGGGTGCTTGATAAAATGTGCCCATAAAATTGCAAATCCAAGGCAATTTGACTCCTGATGGCTAATGCATCATAACGGCCAAGGAAATGGGAGCATTTAAAACCACCCCATTGCAACGCTGGGCGCTGCCTCCTTTGCTCGAATAAATAAACAATATGTGTGTGTTATGTTAATAGTGTCCACAGCCAAAGGAATGAGTGCACAATGCGTTCCTTGCTTTTGATGATCCATTGTGCCCGGAGACCAACGTGGGAATGAGAAAAAAAGGGGGATATCAACTGCTTTATTTGTTTTTGTTTGTTTATTTTCTTTGAGAAACGACTCCTTTTGTTTCATGTCTCCAGGTGAAATGTTTTCCATCTGTGCATCCAGCAGCAGGAAACTCCCCTGATCCCCGGGGTGATACAAGTCCCAGGGAAGGCAAAACCCTGTTGGTTTGATGGTCACAGGGGCTGCTTCGTGCTTTGGGGGGGAGGCAGAGCAGGGGTGGGGGGACAGAGCTCACCCACAGGCAAACACCCCCTGCTCAGACTCGCTGGGCTGGGCACAGGGAGGAGAGTAGCTTTAGTAGTGACTCCCATGAGAACCAAGGAGGAGGGGTGTGGGAACTGCTGCCTTGGCTTCTTTTGGTGTGAACTGGGGTGGTTTGGGGACTTCTTTACTGTCTGCAAGTTGTTTGTGCCCCTCTTAGGAGAACAAAGGTCTGGGGACTGCTCAGCACTCATGTAGCACTGGCTCTGCCTCTCCCAGGCTGATTTCTTCTGCCACAGGGACTCCAAGGAGCATCCTCCAGACCTCCATCCAGTGCTGCTGGAGCAGGGAACATCCAGCTCAGGGAAATCCACACCAGCAATGCCCTAATCTCCTTTAAAATTGTCTGAGAGTGGGAGGAATAAAAGAGAGTGAAAATTACACCCCCCCACACAGCTTTTCCTGGGCGATCTCAGAATTTATGGAGACAACTCCTGTGGGATGCTCCATCATGTCAGCCAGGGCTTGGGTATTGACTCTCTTTTTCCTGCAGAGAAATATGATAGCAGGAGGGATAATGAAGCAGACATGTTTTCTTCAAATCCGACCAGCTCTCTCTTCGGATGGGATAAAAGGGTAAAGAACTTTCCCTTCGTGATATTTTTCTCAGTAATGTGTTTTGACAATTTAATTTAGAAGTCATAGAGTAGCGACGACAAAGTCACCCGGTGGGTGGACATCGGAGAGTTCAGTTGCCTTTGTGATGAATTGGTGATAGTGCAGAGATGACAAAACAACACAGGGGGACAAGAAGGAGGCTGGCAGCACTGTCGGCAGAGTGCTCAGGATAAATTGAATGCTACACTTCATCCAGGATCTTCAATACTTCCAGGCGTCCTGCTGTAATTTCTGAATTGCAATTAGCATTTTACTGCGGCTCGTGCTCGCACCTATCGCTGGGCTCCAGGTTCTGCCAGAGCTGCAGAGAGAACTTTTCCTAACTTTCAAGTACCTGTTTATTTAAATTAAAGCAATAAATACGCTCGGGAGGCTGCTTGTTTGTAAGCTGCAGAGGTTGGGAGGGTTGGATTTTCTTGCGGAGGCTCCTTAGGGTGCTGGCTCGTGGGGCTTTTCCTTGCTGAGGCTCCAGCAGCACCCATGTGGGTCCTGCTTGTCCCAGCAGTGCTGTGGGATCTGCTGCAGGATCTCCAGCAAAGCAGGCGAGGGAAGCACCAGAACCTGTCTGTGCCTAGCAGCTCCAGGATGGGATCTTGGCTGAGCTGGTGCCTCACCGTGCTGCTCAGCTGCTCTCTGATGCCCCATCCTGATGCTTCAAGACCAATGGGTCCCAGATTTAATTGTCTTTTTCTTTTTCTTTTTTTTTTTTTTTGAGACATGGAAACAACCCAGCAGAGATTCAACTGAACAAAAAGAGCATCTTCAGTGGAAGCTGGAAAACCCTGAGGTCAGGCTGTCATTGTCAGCAGCAGTTCAGGACCCACAGCACCCCGCTGGGCAGGAAGGTACCCATCTGGGACCACCTCGCTCCCCTAGGAGCACCCAGGACCTCTCCATCCCATCCAGCTTCACCTGCAGGGTTGTGCTGATCCCCCAGCACGGGTCTGCTGCACAATTTACCTCCGGAATCGCTGGGAGAGGCCCCCGACTGTGCTCCCAACGACTCTGCAGGTTGTTATAAATATACAAAGCTTTTTTTTTTTTTTTTTCTGAGGATATTCATGAAATTCTATCACCGCTTCCCCTGGCTGGTAATGGCCTTGTTTATGGATGGGCTCTCTACCTGGCTTTGCAGCCTCTCCAAACACAATTCTATTACCGTGTTTAACTGCTCTATCAGTGTAGTACTTAGCACTCGCTGCTCGCCAGCACAGCTCTGTAATGGCCAGGGAAGGTATTAGGCCCTGCAGTTTGTGGGTATTCAAAAGAAAGTTCAAACCTCACCACGTCTTTATTTTAAAATTCATGGAATTTCTAAGTACCAACTTCTAAGCCATGACCAAATAGTCGTTTCTTTCATAAACAGCCTTTTCTTTTCCCCTCTTTCCCATCACTTAAATTGCTCTCACTGGCGTGGTGGGACCTGCAGCTCTCCAGATGTGGTCCCACCAGAGGGGACCCTGCCACCCTCCGTGTCCCCACACACTTCTCTGCCCACATCCAGCAGGAGGGCATTGCTAAGGGGGCACTGGGGTTCACAGGTGGTGTGGGGCAGGGGAGCAAAGACAAGGGGGGAAAAGAGAATCAGAATTTGGGGGGAGGGGTATTTAGAAGGACGTGACAATACCTGTGTGAGAGGGCAGCAGTCAGGTCACTGGCAAGCACTGGGTGGAAATCATCCTCTGGGTCCTTCCTTAGAATAAGCATTTTGCTTTTTGGAGCCACACTGAGCCAATTCACAGGTATTTTTCCTAAAAGAAGATGAAAAAACCCCTTTGATTTCACAATCCTGCTCCCCACACCCACCAGCAGAGAACACTCACAGCTACCTCGTCCATCCAGCAACCATCACCGCCGCGTCTGGGTGGCAGGAGGCAGCCGGGAGGAGGATTCCCCTCCTCTTCCCAGCTGATCGAGAGCATTTTCCCCTTTCCCCGCACGCCTTGGCAGCATGTCACCACGTAATTGTTGGAAACAAGAGCAGGAAATATTAGCAGCACCGGCACAATAGGATTTTAATTTAGCTTCAGGACAGAAATGATGCTCCAGCAGAGTGCCAGGCTCCTCTTCGCCTGCGAGCACCAGCAGCCTGGAGCTCTCCTAATAGTTTGCACAAGCGGGGTAAATCCTGGAGGGATGCGAGGGACTTAATTGGGCTCGTGTTTAAACACCCTGGTAATGCGAGGCGCGCTGCGTGCTCGGAGCGCTGTTATTAACCAGCCCATTGCACTTTTTAATGCTCAGCTCGAATCGCAAACAATCCCGGACGAATAAACATCTGTCTGCAGCGTTCCCACAGCTGGAGCTGCTGCTGGGCTCCGAGCCCGGCTGGGGGCAGGGGGACAGCCGTACCCCCAGCCCCACGGGAACCCCACATCCCCTCCCCTCTGCTGCACAGTGCCCTTCAGCAAGGTGTGTGGTGGGGGCTCGGAGGTCGCTTGTACCCCCGGGGCTACCCACGTGTGCCCCAAACGCCGGCGGGATGCGGGTGCGGGATGCGGGATGCGCGTCGCCGCCCGCCTTGACATTGAGGTAAAATATGGGGCACCGCTAAATTATTCAGTCGGTGAGAGGGGCTCTCAGGATGGCGTGTTGCTCTTCTGCAGTGTAATTAATAGTCTTTAGATTAAATATGAAATCATTCCTCGTCATTAATAATTTAGCCGCAGCGTGGCGATCTTTAGAGAGCAGCAGCACTTCATATTCTTCTCAAGTACGTCGCCTGAAACACTTTGGGGGAAGCCGGCCGCCCTTTCATCCATCTCAATTACAATCGCTGCCTGCTCGTTTCCTTCTGGAGCACTGAGCATTGTTTCGTGAAGGTGTAAAACTCTTCCGCTCTCAAGATGCTTAACAGCGCGTCCTGGAAACGAGGGGCGGGTGGCTGGACACCAGCAGAGGGGAGCAGATCTCAGCTGCAGCCCCGGCAGGTGCTGCTCAGAGTTTCTGGGTTGGATGCAACTCAAAGGCGGGCTGCCCCACCTCTCCCGCATCCTCTCCAGCCCCCGGGCCCCATCGCTTTGCTTATTTTTTTTTACAGGCAGGATGGAGATGTCTTTGCTAATGCTGACAACTACCATAATTTAGCTTTACGCCGGCACTAAAACTGGAGGAAAAATTCATGTCCTGGGACGCCTGTGAACAGTTGCGGCTGACGTCGGATTTACGTTCAGCCCCAGCTGCTGCCAGCAAGGAAAGAACCCCGGCACCTACCTGTGAGACAGCTCTGATGCTCTCAGTGAGACACGTCCTGCTGCGGTGCCCCACGCAGACCCTTTCCTGGGGGGACAGCCCCATGCTTAGCCTGAGCCCAGGGCAAATCGCTGGGAAAGGGGAGGGGGAAGCCCCCTCTGCGTCCTTCTGCGACGTGGGTGGGTCCCACCGGTGTGCTGGCCCAGGCTGTGCTGGTGCAGGGGTGGGAGGATGCCCTGGAGGGAGCAGGGATGCTGAAAAGCAGGGGGGAAAGCAAAGCAAGGGTCTGGGCAGAAGCACAGCCAAATCCTCCCACAGCCGGGCCCCTGCTCCCCGGGGTGCGATCACAGCTCGGCTGCTAAAGGGCACTGGTAGCAGAAGGATCTTTCGGAGCAGCAGAGCCCCGGAGAGCCGAGCCGGGCTGGGCTGGGCCGGCAGCAGCCCCGGAGGATCCCGGAGCCTTTTGCCGAGCACCGTTAATTCCCTTTTCCAAACAGCAACCAAATGTTAGACAGCTGCTGCAGTAAAATCTGCCAGCAAAGCCAAGCCCCCCGGGGGTGCCAGCACCGGCTGGGACCAGGGAGGGTGAAGGGGCAGGATGAGGCCAACCCCGGGGCAGGGAAACGCAGCCCTGGGCTGAGCAGGGCAACGGCAGCAGCTCCGGGGGTCCCAGAGAGTCCCCCGGCAAACACAGGCACTAAATGTCACGTCTCCCAAGGAGCCCCTAAATAACTGCTCTGCTGCCGTAACCTTTATGGAGCCTCCTGCTCCCTGCTTTAGCTGTTACAAGAGGATAAACTTGTTTGCACACCTGGCTGTGTTTTAAAGAGGTTTAATTCCTTTGTGCCTCTCCACAGCTTCCTCCGATGACTAAATGACTTGTCAGCTGTCGAAGGCTGAATGCTGATGGATTCAACTTGCACCTGCACTGGTCCCCTCCCCACCAGCAGCATCTCCCCGGGGTGTGGTGGGAAAGTGAAGTTCTGGCCCCAAAATGCTGCTTTCTGTGGGGTGGGAGGGCACAGGGATGAGGGTGAAGGGGAAGTGAGAGGCCAGGGACCTCTGAGGGGGTCAAGCAGCCTCCAGCAGAGCCCCACGGTGTCAGGCACCCTCCCAGGATGGGCTGGCTCCCAAATCACCCATTGGTACCTCTGCTGAACAACGGGGTGACTCCATCCTACGGGGAGAACACCCAGGGCGAGGGGTGAAGGCAAAGGGGGGATGCTTCTGGGGATGGATCCATCCCCAAGTCACCCTAAAGGTGCTGATGTCCCCACACTGCTGACCAGGGGGCTGGTGAGCCCCTGGCATCATCCCTGCTGGGGGCA
Source organism: Corythornis vintsioides (assembly GCA_025447755.1). Taxonomy (NCBI): domain Eukaryota; kingdom Metazoa; phylum Chordata; class Aves; order Coraciiformes; family Alcedinidae; genus Corythornis; species Corythornis vintsioides. Next base: position 8,133 of record JAOEGS010004712.1, on the reverse strand, counting down.
ACTGGGTGGTACCCAGGGAGAATTCCAAACTGAACTGGCCACAGACCCAGGCAGGGGTCACAGAACAGATTGCTGAGACCTGTCTCATCTGGGGAGCAGGTCAGTGCTGTCCCCCCTGCACGGTACAGGGGGATATAAAAAGGGGACCATAAGGGAGCACAGTAATGAATATGGAACCCTTCTTTTCTGGTATTGCACACTCATAAATGAATCCACTTTATAGAGCCATAGCAGAGAGGAAATGACTATTCGGAGCCTGATTTATCTGCTCAAATGCTTTGTAGTACTTCAGATTAATAAAAATATTTAATAAAGAATCAAGATGGTTTATCTGTAATGCAAAGAGAATCACATCCCCTGTATTTTTATTACTGAAAAATTGGAAGCGGGGAAGAAATAATGATATAAGCTACTGTATAAATGACAAAAATACCCATTCTGGTTATGTGCATTGCTGTACGATCTTTTGCTATCCTATAAACATAATATATTCTTATGCCTATTTCAACTGATTCAGTAGTCATATGCTGCATTGTGCAGTTTAATACCATCCCATCCTCAACAGCTCTGGCAAGTGATTAAATAAGAAATAAATTTTGCTGTCATTGCATTTAAAATCAAATCAAGGATCATTTGTTACCCCAAACGAACCAGTTATCCTTCTCTGCTCGTAAGTAGGCTGCTGTTTGCTGAAGCATTTAGAAATGTATATATAGTAAACTCTTTGCATAATGGCTTGTACTGTAATATGATCTTTATGAGCCTCCCGCTCCGGAGACACTCTCAGGAACCAATAAACACTACATTGCTTTTTTAATTTAAAGTTATAGGTATGAGACATTTCATATTCTCCTTGTATTCAACCAAGTCCCCTCGGCCTCAAAGCAGAGCTGGGGACAAAACTTCTCAACCTACCAGTGCCCCCCCAGACCTTGGCACAGCCATGGCACCACCCTGGGGCATCCCCACGCTCCCCCCACCCTCCCTCTGCTGGAGGGTCTGGCCCCTTGAGCATCAGGGGGTCCTGAACCCCAACCATCCATGTGGGAACTCACCCAGGAGAGGGAGACAAACCATCCCACACGCCCAGTACAGGAAATTTAACATCAGGGGCTCGTTAATGGCCCCTCAGGTTCTAATGTGCAATATAAACTTGCAGATTAATTGTGGTACCTTCTAAAGCTTCTTTAACTGCAGCGGGAACCAAACCCGGCTAACAATGTCATCTGAAAGGCTCTTCTTGTTACAAGGTTGGGCCTGACCAAGTTTTGTTTGTTGGCTGGTTATTTTCATGTCTCTCCTCACCTCAGAGTTGCTGGTTTTCGACCATCGGCGTTGGGATTCACTGGAGAGCAGCTGCTGGTTCTGCTGGGTCCCAGATGGATGAGACTCAAAAGTGCCATGGACAGTCTGTCTTCAGCTCCAGGTGGGAGACAACTCCAGGCTGGGAACCTCCTTCCTTAAGAGAAGGGAAAAAAGAAAGAGGGAAAGGGAAAAGAAAGAGGAAAGGAGAAGAGAAAGAGGGAAAGAGGGAAAGAAAGAGGGAAAGGGGGAAAAGGAGAAGGAGAAGGAAAAGGAGAAGGAAATGAAAAAGGAAAAAGAAAAGGAGAAGGAGAAGGAAAAGGAGAAGGAAAAAAGGAAAAAGAAAAGGAAAGAAAAAAAGAAATGGAGAAAAATAAAATAATGATAAAATAATATAATAAAATAACAAATAAAAGACTTTTAATATAAAAAATGACCATTGTAAGGAGGAGGTTGCCCGAGGTGCTCTCCACTGGCTCCCAGCCCCTTGCTGCCAGCACAGACCCCGCCAAATCCAGTGGGTAAATTATTTGTTGCAAATTATTTGCTCAGCTTTAATTATCAAGTTTTGGCACCCATTAGTTAAACCGGTTAATTTTATTAGAGAGAAAACAACAAATCACAAGGCTGACAATAATGAGGATGAACAGGCATTTAATTATCCTTGTTCTAGACAGAACAATTATTAATTTTAAATTGCAAAAAAAACTCATTTGAAAAGTTTGGAGTCTGGAGAATTATCGTGGGGAGCGTAATATTGCTGCGGGAGATCTACGGTCAGCTCCTTCATTAATACCAGGAAATCAAGCCAATCAATCCCCTCTCCAGCCTCTTCCTCCCCCCTTGCAAAACCCAGCAAGAAAACTAATAAACTTTGGTGCTGGGTTCTTTGTTCAAAGAGGTTTGGTAGCCCCAAGAGGCGGCTGCTGCAGAGCCCCTCTCCCAACCATCGCGCTTGTGCTTTCTGGGGGAGGGGACCCTGTGGAAGGGCAGCCACCAGCCAGGCCACCCAACACCAACAGGCACCCCTGGGTGTACTTTGGGGTGAGGAAACCACTGCTCACCCAGAGCATGGTGTCCCCAGAGAGGATGAGGAAGGTGCAGTGCACCCAGATGGGACGGGGCTGGCACTTGACCTCTCCAGGACACAGCACGGAGGGTCCCCAGGATGCTGGGATGGGGCTGGTCCCTTCCTTCAGGTCCTGCCCTGAGCAGGTTGGCAACCTGTAGGCAAAGGGTAAAGACCAAAACAATCACCACCACCACCACCAAAAGAAGTTGGGAAAAAGAATCTGAAGCTGGAAGAAACAAAGAAATCTCATCATTTATCCCCGGTGGTCAGTGGCACAGATAACATTTTTCAAAGTGTAATTGCAGTCAATTGTACTTTCCCCCCAGTGCCCGTCAGCTCATCTTAGCTGGTGTGATAAATGTTGGCTTTTAAGCAAGAAAGGATTGATTATTAATAGCTTAGATCCCAGTTACAGGAACTGCAATAAAACTAGATTTTAATTTCCCTCTCTATTAAGGAACCTCATGTTTCATTCGACGTAGAGAGAAAATAGGGCGTTCTGCAAAGAGAGGAGATTTACTGCCACAATAAAAGATCATTGATGCACCAAACTCTGGGTTATATTCGACTGGTTTGCCAACAACAGGCAGCAAGTGGGGTCACCAAGCCAGTGCCTGGCTTAGCCCTCACCAGTGCCAAGGAGCTGGGAAGAGATGCTCAGACCAGTGATAAGCTGTCACCTTTAAAAACCCCAGTGCTTAGGGGAGCTCAGTGTGGGCTGGAGGGGGATGGAACACCCCAGGGTGCCCCGTGCCCATCACCTCTCCCCAGCCTGGGCAGTGCTCAGGGTCCTGAGCATCCTCAGCACCGTGGAGCAGATGTTTTCCACAGCTCTGGTGTGTCTGAATGCAGCAGAGCCTGGCACTGGCTCCTGCTCTGCTCCAAACCCCTCCCGTGTGCTCCTGCTCACCATTAAAACAAAGATCCCTGCAGAAAATCACTTCATCAGGGATGGGGTGTTTCTGCTGTGATTTGTGTCTGAATCAGGAGAAAAAGCATAAAAGCTGCCTCGGCTGAAGAACAGAGTTGTGCATTTTAATCTCTTATAACTTACTTTTATGATGTAATTCTGAATTATGTTATTGCATTTGTATTTAGAGAGCACAGCAGATGGTGCATGCAGTAACACTTTAAATTAGGGTTTCCCAAATACACATTAAATTTAGATTTAATAAGACAGTTATCACACGGGAATTAAATACCAATTGATTATTTATAAACCACCATGGCACAGCAAAGTGCCCAGCTCGGCCCTGGCAGGGCAAACCCACCTGAGGGGCCACTGTCCTCCCTGGCTCCTCACCACCTCATCAGCCTCCTTGGCAAATCACTAAATCACAGCAGTCTGGGGGAGCGGCCATTTAGAGCAGCATCCCCCCTGGGGACATCAAATCACACCCCTGGGGGGGGGGGTCCCTGTGGCATTAGGGATCCCAGGGAGATGGGGCACCTCTGCCTGGGGGGTTCCCTGATGCAGGGACCCAGCCCTGGCACTGTGCTGGGCAGCAACTGCAGCTCAGTCACTGCCTGAGCAGCTCCAATCCGTGACAACATTTCAGATCCTTTGCTGCCACCAATTTGGTTTCTTTTATTATTATTATTATTCAGAACCACAATATGCTGCTCATATACTCCGGGTAATTTACTTTTCTAATCAAATTGATTTCCATTCAAATGAATTCTCTTGTCCATCTCTATTCCAGTAATGTTATTTTAAGCATAAGCTGTGTCTTGGTACAAATGTATAATCAAACGGGTAGATGCAGAGGGCATCGTGGCACTTTATGGTGAATCAAATAGAAGGGAAATTATAGAAGCTTTTAGGCACAATAATTTATGTGTTGCAACTTCTGGTTGAGCCCAGCGAGTGAGATTACATCCCCTTCTAGATTTATCTGTCCTCTTGGTTTGTGGCTCGGCATTTCTTCCCAGTTTTTTTTTTTTTTTTCCCTTTCAACTTTTTGTCCTTCCATTGAACCAGGCCAATCGAATTCCTCTCCCAGAGAACCTCAGAAGGAGGAGATCTGGGCGGGGGCTGCTCGCCCGGTGGCACCCTGCCTGATCCTGCCAGGGTTGCACCCCACCACCAAGGATCTGGGTTCCCCCTCTGCTCTCACTGTCCCTAGCCCAGCCCCAAACCCAAGTGCCAGCCTCTCTGAGCCCCCCTCCTGCAACAGACTCTCCCCCTGCCCTGTCAGCAGCCATACATTAATCACCCGCAGGCTGCTCCAGCTTCCCTGCAGGAACACGGGACTTGTCACCGTGATGTCACCATCCCCACACGACCCCAAGGCTGTGACCAGCCCCACGCTCACACCCCAACCCATCCCTGCCACCCTCCCACCATCCATCCCACTGCCAACCCGGGACATTCCCATCCCTGTTACAATCACCCTTAAGCTCCCCTGCAAAGCCCCAGCTCTGATTTATGTGCCCGTGCGCCCCAGTCAGCGCCGCGGAGCAGGGCCGGGGGGTGAAGGCAGCTCCTCCCCTTCACCCTTGAGTTGTATTTTCTGTCCTGCACCATAGATCTCAGCTGTCCCCGGAGCCCCTCCACGCTCCATTATCATCTGGCTGGGTGAGAAAGATGCAGATAAATAAGAGCAGCCAGGGAGTGTTCCACAGCCGGGGAGTGTTCCGCAGCCATGGAGTGTTCCTTCTGCAGCCGCTGCTGCGGGGAGCACACGTGGCCCCGACTGATGGCAGCTGCTCCAGGGCCTCCCTGGCATAAATCCCACACTTCGTTGGAGTTAGGCACCCCCCAGCACCCACCCACTCACCCACCCCACCGGGCAGCAAACCTGGGCTAAGGGCGGCAAGCGGGATGGATCCAGCTGGAGTTGGGGGCTCGGCTTCGGGCAGGTGGGGCTCGTGCTCTCTGTGGGGACAAGGATGGTGCTGGGCTCACGTGGAAATTCAGTGCTGGTGGAGCCATGTTGTGCTTGGATATCACCACAGCCCCTGGGGTCTGCTGGCTGCCCCACAGCATCCCCCAGCTGCAAAGGCCAATGCCCTCTACAGTGGCCAATACCTTCTGCCAATGGTGGCCAACACCTACAGTGGCCAACACCTTCTGCTAAAGACCAACACCTTCTGCCAATGGCCAATGCCAGTCCTGGCCAGCTGCCTTCCAGTGCCTCCTGCTTTCCCCTGCCTACAGCTCCCATTCTGGGACCTTTCCAGGCACCCTGAAGCAAGTTCCTGGCCCTTTTGGCTCAGCCACAGTTTGGTTGCAGCCAGGCAGCCTCAGCTCCTGCAGTGCAGTGTGTGGTGAGCTCCTATATCATTAGGAGCCAGTGCAGAGCAGCACTGGAAAAGAGAAACTCTAAAAGAGCCTCCCAGAACAGCCTAAATCTGCAGCCCAGCAGGGACTGCAACAAGCAGAACAACTTTCACTCAACTGGGGCTTTTTTTTTTTCCTGGAGAAGGAGGGAGCTGCTGGGCTCCTGGATGGATTTTACCTCATAACACCCCAGGGGTCAAAACCCAGGAGGTGAAGGGACAAATTCAGAGAGCTGAGGCAGCAGCAGCTCTCCAGCACCTCTGGAGCAGAACCTGAGGAAACAACAAGGTGGAGTCTCTCAAACCCTGAGTTGCCTCCCAGGAACCAGCCAACAAGTGGGTGGGTTTTTAACCCCCCCTGGGTGCACCCATCACCCCACAGCTTGGCTCAGCCTCTTCCCTCACACTCAGAGGGTGCTGCCAAGATCACAACCAGGCCCCCTGGATACCAACAAAACCACATTAACAGCACCAAAGTCAAGAGGAGACCCTTCCCCAGCTGCCTCTCAGTGCCGGGGTGAGAGGCAAGGTCCTGTCCCCCACCCCCCAACCCCCAGCCAGCACATTTTCCCTCTGCACATTTCTACAGCAACGTCGTTTACTTGGTTAAATAACTCATTTATCTTTTTATACTCTCTGCAGATCATAACACACCCACTCTGACAATACCACACACCAAAGGCCTAATTTTAGAAGTGGTGTTTATAAGTAATCAGTTTGAAATATTGGAGCAGTCGGATGATGGGGGGTTTTTTTGTTGGTTTTGTTGGGGGTTTTGTTTTTTTCTTCTTTTTTTTTTTTCTTTTCTGAAATACTGACGTTTGCAAGAAAGCTGCTCATAAGGAAAATTCTAACAACTCATTTAGAATAAATCAGTTTGAAATGGTTTATATAACGCAGCGGAATGTGCTGCACACGAGCATCCAAGTTTCTGTGTTTTTCCTTTCAGGAAGATGAGATTAAATGAAACCCCAAATGCAAGTGGTTTTGGGCAGTTTTGGTTTGGGTTTTTTTTCTTTTTTTTTTTCTTTTTTTCCTCAGCAGAGGAAATGCAGCTTCTCAGCAATTTTATGGCCAATTGGGTTGGGGAAAAAAAAAAAAAAAGACATAAAAAGACAAAAATTACAGAGAGTAGAATTACCACCCTCACAGCTCACCCCGCCACAGCCAGACCTCCTCCAGCTGGGGAGGGGGGTCCCTTGCACCCCACTCTGCCCACCCTGTGAGGGCATCTCAGGCTCTGGGGCTTTGCCAGGAGCTTGGCAACCTTCCTCCCCTCTCCCCATTCCAAAGACAACGCCAACCCTGGCAACAACCCCCTCCCTGGGCAGAGCCCAAAGCCCTGGAGCAACCCCCTCCCTGGGCTCCTTCGGCCTCACCACTGGTGCATCTTCCCCCCTGGTGCTGGTACCTCATCCCCTGGCAACACTGGTACCTCGTGTCCTGGTGGTGCAAGTCTTCATCCCCTGGCAGCTGCTGACACAGCATCTTGTGGAGCATCCTCAGCCTGCAAAGCCAATTTCCAAAGATCATAATAATAAAGGAAGGGAGGGAGGGGAGAGGAAAAAAAGCCCCAAGATGCCCAGGCCAGCTCAGATGAGTTGGGGCAAACCCCAGGGCAGTGAACTCTGAAAACCCTCAGATTTGGGCAAAACCACTTGGCTGGCCAGGACTGGGGTTTGTTTCCCACCTCCAACTGCCTCTCCAGGCAGCACAGGGTCCTTTGGCACCTATTAACACCCTCCTGTGGTTAACAACATCCAGACCCAGCAAGAAAGAAAGACAGAAAGAAAAGCGAGCAAAGAAAAGCATTTTAATTGTAATTTACTTTATTATTTTGTAAATGTGAATTTTACAAAGCGCTTTACAATTAATGATCACATTGGGTTTGGTTTGTTTTCTTTTTAAATGGGATTTTTCATCATATGAAAACAGCTATGAGCACAGTTCCAACTCGGGGGTCTTCATCTGATCTCTTTTTGTTGTTGTTTTTAGTTACTGATATATCGTGTCAGCCATGGCTATAAAATAACAGTCTTAACTATACAGAGTAAGAGCACATAAATAGTAGTGAATAATGCACGATAAAAAAAAAAGGAAAATAAAATAACAAAAAAATCCAAGAAAAGAAGCTAGCATCGTTCGTGGCTGAGACAGTTGAGGAACAGAACTCAGTGGTACTGTGAGATTTCCTTACAGCACAGAAAGGATTTTTAACAGTCATGAATTACAGTACTACTAAATACCCTATGAAGACGCTTTAAAAACAACCTTGTACTTTAAGTCCTTTTGTTTGTTTGTTTGTTTTTCCCAAACATTCTGTCCAAAGGATTAATGTTCTATTTGAATCAAGTGCCTTCCAAATGTTCAAGTCAAAAATATTTATACATTTATATTCAGTTGTTATTTATCTATTTTTTTTTCTTTTTTTTTTTTTTTTTTTTTTTTGCTTAAAATAGTTTTTTAAGTTTTTGTTT
>JAOEGS010004711.1:66899-79188 GCA_025447755.1 Corythornis vintsioides | reverse complement strand
TTTTTTTAATGTGGGAGAAGGCAAGTCCAGAGTTGGAGAGAGGTTAAAGAGGATGCTTATGGAGAAGGCTGGAACAGAATCTTTCTTTCTGTGGAAGAGTCACTGGTTACTTACATATTCATGGTCTTAGGTTAGTTTAAACTTTGAGCTATTGTACGGTAGTAAATGGTTTTAAATCATCTGCATCATGCCAGAAGGTTATGGCCTCGACTTTCATGAGTGGATCTTCCCACAGGTCTTTGTGCTTTGTCTGGTTTTTTTTTCTGGTTGTATTATGGTTAATGTAGTGGCAATATATTGAAGAAGAAGAAGAAAAGATTGACATCCAGGCTTTTTCTGTCCTTTTCTTGCTTCCCTGTAACCTTTCTGGGCCTGAGCCCTGTTTGTCATGATTTCTCTGACTTCACATTCATGCTAATGTCACTATTTGATATATTTATTCAAACAATCAGGCTTTCCTACCAAATCGCCTCTTAGGACTCGTATCTTAATATGTTTTCACAGTGTTGTGTTAGTGTAGAAAAGACTGCACTGAAAAGCAGGGGTGAGGAGCAGTGAATGGATTGATGCAAATTATTGTATGAATTATTCCTTTTCTCCCCTCCACCATTTTCCTCTTCTGGTCTATAGAAGCCTTTCCAAATGAGAACCATCTCTTTATCCCACCCAGGACGTGTACCACAGTGGTGACTTGTACTGTTTATTGTGTGCCCTCAGGAGATTTGACTGTCTTTGGAATCACTCACAACCCTATGAGATCCTTGTGCTGAGGAGATTTTAGTTGTAGTACATCCCAAATAGTTGGCATGTATTTTTTGATGATACCTTTGTTTTGAGTTTCTAAATACATGAAAGGCGACATAGCCCAGGATGGGAGTTGTTATTTGGTGGAAGAAAAGAGTAAATGTAGGCCAAGAATATTATATTTATGATTGCACAGAAGCATAATAGCTAAAATTAAACCATACATTTTAGTATTTGTGTTCTTCAGAAGCTGCAGTCAGTTTTCATAATTGAGGGCTGAAAACTATGGGATTTTTTTTGTTGTTTGCTTTTAACCTTGGATTGACTGACATGATTTAAAGTTGAAGTAAGATCAGGACATTTTGGGTAACTTAGCTATTTTATGAAGAGAGGTAAAATGTAGGGTGTCAAACCTTTAATTGTCGATATGGCAACTGGTTTAGCTTCAGCATATGCTTCTTAGTATTTATCATTGAGTTCCTTACTCTTGCAACTATAAGACTTCAGGCAGGTATTGCCTTTGTAAACACAGCTTTGTGGTCTCTTATTAAGCATAAACTTTTAAAATTTCTGTTTTAAAATTTGTGTTTTAGTTTACGGAAATAATTTCCCCCAGGTTTTTCTTACAGGCCTTTGAAATATTTTCTATCTGCCACATAAAGAAAGGAATTTTAATTAGATTCTTAATCTAGATCATGACCTTTCAGGAAAGTGTAGCTTGACTGTGTTTGAGTTATTTTCTGCATATTGTAGTTTGGAAGCTGCTCACCCTAAGAGTGCACCAGCTCTTTTATATCTTGGATCACTTCTCCCATTTTATATTAAGTGAAAGGTTCATTGCAAAGAGAGATTGTATGTTTAACTTGGCTTTCTCTTTCTATTAAAAAGTGATGGAGTGCTATGTAATAACTAAAATTAGTGCTGTTATGTTGACTTCTCATTAATTTAATTCTTTAAGGGGGAGAAAAAAAGAAAAATCATACTCAGAGTGTGTAGTTAAAAAATGCTGTATTATGCCTGTTCTCAATCAACTAAGTGTAGAAAAATTTTATCAAACAGCTTGAGACCATTGGTTTAGTTTATTTATATTTTTTGATGGTAAATCTAACTGGCAAAATGTAAAATCTGTGAGGATGTATGAGAACACTTGGAATACAGCACTTCAGAACTGTTCCTGTAAGCTGCTAGTTTCGTGCCGAAGAAAGAAAACGTTTTGCCACCCTGTAGGTTGCCATAAAGATTGTTTATGCAGCTCAGCATAGGACTTAAAACACGTTGAATTGGAGAATTTTGAAAAATGTATGATGTGACATAGGAGACCAAATCATGCTAAAGTGCAAGGAAAGACTATACATCAGTTCAAAGGCTACATTATTCAAAAAAATACAACCATAAAAAAGGTAATAAGATTACATTCTCACACTTCATGGCTAGTAAGGTGCATTAAGCTGCTCAGATATTCATAACTTACTGTGACATTTGGGAAGATTACATTTTGCTGTGCACAGCCATTACTGCAGCTCAGATAATAACTAGCCAACGCATGGACCCGGATTATGATCCCTGTCATTGGAAACAAATTTGTGTTTTGAAGGTTGATCAGTTTCAAATCACCATTAGAAAGGGTTAATATGAAATACTGTGGGGTGTGTGTGTGCTTATGTGTATCTAATGGGTATGCATACATACAGTACATCAACCCTGCTGTGCCTTTGCTATATTGCTTTCTCTGCCAGCTTTTTTTTTTTTTTTGTCCTCGCTTCCCTTAAAGGAAATGTTCAAATGGTAATTATTTCTGTTCTAGAACAGACCTGCTGAAATGCTTATGTTTGCAGATTAGATTGGAAACCTAATTTGACAGCTTCCTGGATGGGTGGTTACTGATAATAGTGTATCTAGCCAAAAATGAAAGATTGGTGATGTAGGCTATAGGGTGAAGGTAAGGTCACCTCTAGTTGCCATGTTTTGGTGTGATAATTGATGGTCGGCTGGTAGTTAAAACCAAATGCATAAAGAGTTGAATTTCTTGTTAAGAATTAGCAGGTGTTTTGTGGCTAGAACTTAACCTTCAGCTATTCTGTCTGCACACGAAATGCAGGGATTTGTTTATTTGTGTCTTACCATGATGGTAAGAGAGCGAGTGCCTTCTTGAGGAATACGTCAGTTTCGAGGAGAATGATACCTTTTGTGTACAATATGCACAACATTGTTTATGTATTTTATATTTTCAAATGTTTTGTTCAGTTGTTTGCTTTTGTTTTGTTGTTTTTTTATTTCCTTTTTTCTTTTTTTTTTAGAAGCAGTATACTTTATTTCCATTTATTTTTCCCAAATTCTGTGTTAATTCATTCTGCTCAGCATTCCCCTTTGAATTCCAACCTACAGACCTTTCTTGAGGTAGGCCTCTGCCCCACCTTAGGGAAGGGGAAAACTGAGGCTTGGAGAATGATAATGATTTGATAGACTTGCTTGAGTTGACAGCATGAGTTGATATAGAGAAGCAAGGAATATAATTCAAGTTTCCCCATTCAGTTCCCAGTTTCCCTGTATGTTAAGGAAGCATCTGATAATAAATTGTATAATTATTTTTCATGATCAAGAGGGGAGAAAGTGGAAGAGTGTAAATTACTGTTTAGAAATTGTTGCCATGAGACATTGTCTATTCTGTCATAAAAGCAGTAACTTCCTCGTTTTCTTCTGGTGTTTGGCATTACTGATTTATGCCCAGAAGACCAATGATTGCTTCTTCCAAGTGACAGGATTTAGACACTTCAGGAAAATGTATGGTAATTTTAGTAGTTAATGAAGAGCTTGTATTCTGTTCCTTCGGGTGAGTTTATCTTCAGATCCTGACTAGCAGGGAGTAGCTGTTGGAGCTGGTAGGGGAGCAAGTTAGTACAGGTATTTTGGGCTATTTTTGACATGCTATGACTTCGTCTTAATGCTGTGAAACCATATAGGACAGAAATAATGTCTTTTACACTAAAAAAGTGAGAACGAGGTGAAGTACATTTGGTTACTATTCAATTTTGATTGAGTCAATACTCTCTGATTTCCTATTTGTGTTTATGATGGATATTTTGGCAAGTATGGTAAGCTTTAAGTTGAATACATTTTTCAAGTCCAAGAGAAGTTTAAAAAGGTGTGTGGTGTGTGTGTGTGTGTGTGTGTGTGTGTGTGTTTGTGTGTGTATGGAATTAGTGTAGAAGAGTTAGGTTATACTAACATTCAACTGGAATTTTTTATTTTGTTAAGCACACAAATGAGAATGAAGTAGGTTATTTCCACTTCCTTGGCATGTGCATATATAGTTAGTTATTCACTCAGTGTATATTCAAACAAAGCCTATGTCTAGAATCCTTGAAATATTGTAGGATGGAAGTGCCTTAGCCAAAGCTAAGGCTTCAAACAGTGCTGCCGCTTCATGGTCATGCAAACATATCCAACTTCTGCTTCCTGTGGCTATTAGTGAAACTCACAGTTAATACCTAACCAGTTTTCTTCAGTATTTCAGGAATGACTCTTGACTGAGTCATAAGTGGTAATGTTTCTGATGTGCATCAGGTAGATGCATTGGCTAGAATTGCCTTCTTATTTGAGGGATGTTAAGCACATCGAGGAAAGCATTTAGGGTCGCTCCAGGCCGTCTAAGGTGTCTCATCTGGCTTTGCTCTGTCCCCTGTTTTGGAACACTCACTTGGTGTCTTCACTTTTCAGCTATGTTGGGCAGCTGAGGATATCTGAATCCTAAACTACCCAAATATTCTTCGGCAGCAACTTTCAGAGTAGTTGACACCTTAGGAGCACCTTTGTTGAAGTTACTTAACAGAACTTGAAACAGAGGAAGAATAGGAAGTTTGAAGCAGGAGAGTCTGGAGCACCTCTGCTATGAGGATTGCCTGAGGGAACGTGGTCTGTTCAGCCTGGAGAAAAGGTGGCTCCAGGGAGACCTTATAGCAGCCTTCCAGTACCTGAAGGGGGCCTACAGGAGAGGTGGGGAGGGACTGTTCACAAGGTCATTTGGTGACAGGACAAGGGGCAATGCTTTTAATCTAGAGCAGGGTAGCTTTAGATTAGCCATTAGGGGGAAGCTCTTTACTATGAGGGTGGTGAGACACTGAATATGTTGCTCAGAGAAGTTGTGGATGCCTCATCTCTGGAAGTGTTTAAGACCAGGCTGGATAAGGCTCTGAGCAACCTGCTTTAGTGGGAGGTGTCTCTGCCTATGGCAGGGGGGTTAGAACTGGATGATCTTTATGTCCCTTCCAACTGAAGCCATTCTATGAATAAGACTTTGATATTGATATTGGCCTCATTATGTTTTTTTTAAAGTTGATAGTCTTTGATAGCTTTCTTCTGGCAGAATGAGTAACTTTAAACATGGAATGGTACTTTGATACAGTTGTCTTAAGTTTTGATTTTGTGTTTATTCTTTGATTTTTGTTTTTGTTTTCTTTTTAATCTTGTCTGAAAGCTTGTTGGAGGCCACTTCGACTTGGAAATGAACTTTATCATCCAAGAAGTAGAGGGCATCACCTGCATGGTAGACTTGCTGGATAAGTGTGACATCACCTGCCAGGCTGAGGTGTGGAGCATGTTTACAGCAATCTTGAAGAAAAGCATACGCAATCTCCAGGCGTGCACAGAAGTGGGGCTTGTTGAGCAAGTGCTCAAGAGGATCGATAGAGCTGACAACATGATTGCAGGTGCAGTTTCACCCAGTCTGTGACTCAGACTGGGTTCCTTTTATGCAAAACCTCATAGAAACATTTCATAATCCATAGAAATTCGAACCTGCATTTTATTAAGTGATTCTATTGCTCTTTTCCTTTTCAGATCTCTTGGTGGATATGCTGGGTGTGTTGGCCAGCTATAACTTGACAGTTCGAGAGCTAAAGTTATTCTTCAGCAAGCTTCACGGAGAAAAAGGGAGATGGGTAAAAGAAAACACAAAACTGAAGCAATTTTTTATAGCATTGCTTGTATTTTTCCTAGTGTTCACAAATTGAAAGGCCATCTGATAAACCTTATAATAAACAAATTTTAAATGCAGGAAGAAATACAGATTGCTTTCTGGTATTATAACTGTTATTTGTGAGCAATTGAATACAGAGAGTAAAAAAGTGATGAAGTATATTTGGGTCTGAACTGATTGGTCTTTTTGAACACATAATAGAATTCTAAGGAAGTGTTTCTGTGCACATTTTTGTTTTGTTTTTCAAATTCCAATTAGGGAAAAGGATTTATTTTTTTTAACACAAAAGAGAAATAAATAGAAAACGTCTACATAGACAGTTAAGTGTGCTCCTATTTCACACTTTCTTCTTCACCTGAAGACTGAAAAAAAATTATCTGGTCTGGAGAATAAGGATTTATGGCAGAAATTGAAATGATGGCAGTAAACTCCAGCTGAAAAATCCTGACGTATTCGTGCAGTTCCTGTAAGATATAGAAAGAGAGAAGGGGTTTCCTTTTACTGTTGAGAATCTCCTTCTCTAAAATAAAATTGTGTATGTTGTGGAAGCCACAGGTAAATGTTCTTTGCCACAAAATAATTTTTGTGAAATTGGGAACTATTTTAACATTCATTTTATCTGCTTTGAATTTTAATTCACCTCCCATTACCTCTGCCTAATACTCTGCCTAATGCAGAGAAAAGGTAGCATAGTGTTTTCTGTTAACTTCAAATAATTTAAAAAATGTATTCAGTATAAAAGCCAGTATGCAGAAATAATGTAGCAAAATTTAAAGTTTAAACTTAATAGTTGAATATAGAGAATATATTTAACCATAGATGAATTAAAGTTGTCTCTATAACATTGTTTTTTATTTCCTCTCTGCTATTTGCATTTAATTTCCTTCCTTTATTAAAGACTAAATATAGAGGAAAGGAGGAGAAAAATGCCACAGTTTCATTGTTAAGGAATTGTACAACTCCATGAATCTTAAAATCAGCAGTGCTGTAAAGATTCAAAGTATTTGGCTACAACAGAAATGACATAGATGAATTCTGTAGTGCTGATTACATCTAAGCAGTTCTCAGAGTTGCCTTCAGATTTCTGAAGCACTTTATCTGAGTATAATTTTGATCATGCTCGAAATACTTGTAATGGATCATGCAATGCTTAGTTTTCAGAGGGTGGCTGCTTATGAGAGAGGAAAAAGGGCACTTTCAGGAAAAGATCAGAAGCATAAAATTATAATTTAAAAATAGATCTACTGAAAATTTAGAAAGTGGTAGACAAAATGCACAAAATTGTTCTGTCACTATGACTAGTATTTGCTGTACTTGAGCTTCTTATATACTTGGAAACTGCTATAACTGAGAATTGGTTTGCTTCCTCCCTGCCCCCCCACCCCGCCCCAAATAATTTTCAGCTAATTTTCATTAGCTCACTGCAAATCCACAAAAATGGTAATGCTGATGAGAACGAGCAGATAAAGGGAGGAAACTAGCATCCAGAGGCCGTTTAGTTTATGCTGGATGAAAGTGGCTCTGGCCTTTAAGTCCTTAATTATCTAATTATATTTGTGTACCTATTGTGTAGTGTGTGGAGGTATCCACAACTCCTTGTTAATGTTGTTTATTTGCAGTTCTAAGTATCTTAGCAGAGTATTACTCAATCATCTGCAAAGCTTTAAAACATGTCAACAATCTTTTTTTTTAATTTTTTTTCCATGTATAGTCTTTCCTTTCTCATAGTTTTATTTTATTTATTTACATGTGTAATAATTCTCTTTGTCAGCCACCACATGCTGGGAAACTATTGACTGTGTTAAAACACATGCCTCAGAAGTATGGACCTGATGCCTTCTTCAATTTCCCAGGAAAAAGTGCTGCAGTATGTAGATATTTGAAATCTCTTGTTCATTTGCTTGTTATGTTATGGCCATTGCTTATTTTCATTTGTGGTATTCTGTTGTCTTACCTGTTATTGTCACACATCTAGAATTCTAAACAATTTTTTAAATTTACCTGACACCTACATTATGCCTAAATAGATCATGCTTATAATAAAAGTGCATTATCACTATTGAAGGACAAATATTATTATTCATCAGCTGGACAGAGGAGGGAAAATATACTTGACACTCATATGTCAAGGACAGGGAGACAACTCAGCAAATACTGTCGTGAGCAAAACAGACTCAACTTGGGGAAATAAATTTATTACCAATCAAATCCAAGTAAGGTAATGAGAAAAAAATCTTAAAACATCTTCCCCTTAACCCTCCGTTCTTCCTGAACTCAACTTCACTCCTGATTTCTCTAACTCTTCTCCCTCAACAACACAGAGGTTGGGAAATGGGGCTTGCAGTCAGTTCATTGCACGTTTCTGCTGCTCCTTCTTCCTCAGGGGAGGACTGCTTCACTCTTCCCCTGGTCCAGAATGGGGTCTCTCCCATGGGAGACAGTTGAAGGACTGTCCAACTTCTCCAAGATGGGCCCTTCCCACAGGCTGAAGTTCTTCATGAACTGCTGCAGTGTGGGTCTTTCCCCCAGGATTCAGTCTTTCAGAAACAGACTGCTCCAGTGTGTGTCCACCATTGTCATGTGTCCTGCCAGCAAACCTGCTTCAGCATTCGCTTCTCATCATGGGTCACAAGTCCTACCAGGAGCCTGCTCCAACATGGGCTTTCTATGGGGTCACAGCTTCCTTTAGGCATGTCCACTTGTTCCAGAATGGGGTCTTACACAGGCTGCAGATGGATATCTGCTCCATCACTGACCTCCATGGCTTGCAGGGGGACAGCCATGGTCTTTCACCATGGGTTGGGGATGCAGGGGGGAGTAATTGCTCCAGTGTCTGGAGCACCTCATTCTTCATTGACCTTGGTGTCTGCAGAGTTGTTGCTCTTGGCCAGCAGAGGGTTTTGGAGCCGTCTAGTATTGCCTCTGGCAGGCAGGGGAAGCTGGGAAGCAGAGAAATGACCATACTGGCACCATTTGTTAGTTCTTTTAAAGGTCAGATGGTGTGTCATATATTGCATTTAAGAATTCTCTGAAAAAAACATGGATCCTAGACATATATAGGTTGAATAATTCTGAAGGAGGATTAAATTTAATAATGATTAGTCTTTTTATAATTGCTCAGAGGACTGCTTCATTTTTAATATCTGTGGTGTTCACTTGAAAAAGAATTTAGAGATAAATAGATAGTTGGAAAATGCTGTGAAGAATTTTTTGTAGTATATGAACATTTTATCTCTTAAAATGGTAAGATGAAATAGACTCTTCAAAATTTCATACTTAATTCAGAGTAAGATTTGAATAAGATTTATCAGATGACACCAGTTTTCTTCACACAAACCCATCACCTTTCTGCCTTGGTGTCTTGAGATTAAATTTCACCATAATGATGACAAAGATATTTTTTTTTTTTCCCCCCAATGAAAAATTGGGACTGACAAATGCAGACTACTAGAAAAATGCTGCTTCCAGTTACCCATTTATCACTTGCAATAGAACTTGGCAATAGACAGACAAGGTTTTTATCCTTTTGGCTATTCATGTACTGGTGCTGTATTTAACTTAAATAATTTAGTTGAATGCTTGAGCTCTATGTGATATTGGGCTGCCTCAGTAACTTTAACCTGAATATTATATATTTTTTTTATGAAATTGTAGTAGTTTAATATAACTACTCTGAGATCCATTGTGAGTTAAACCACATTATTGTGCTGCTAGTTCCCAAAAGTTAGGCTCAAAGACTTGCAGCCTGATTAGTTAGCTGGTATAGAGAAGGTTTTGTAGTGTTTTGTTTGGAAGGGGATAGCTGAATGGAACCTGGGAGCATAATTAGGAGTCTGGCAACACTCAAGGTCTTTGTTTTTTGTTCTTTGGCATTGATCATCTGGACAGCTTCTTTGATCAGAGGTTATGACAGTCGTAATTGAAGTTTGTATTGCTAATCTGTGTACCAAAACAGTGGAAAGTTAATAGTAGTATTAAAAAACTGACAGCCAAATAGAAAACATCACATAATAAACCCCACCTGTATGAAGCAAAGGGTCCTGCCACTAGGCTTATAATTTAAGAGCTCTTGAGCTAACCTAAAACCAGTGTTAGATAGGAAGAGTTTGCCTGGTGGGGATTGTTACCTTTCTTTTAAGGAAGTTTGTATGTCTGTCATATTGTAACTGGAAGGCTACTAGACATGAGTTTCAAAAACAAATTAATCTATTATGCAGGATGTGTATGATTCTTCTTTTGTAGCTGGCTTCTTTTCATAATCAGTTATTTTCCTGAATACAAACAACACTATGTGAAAGTGAGCTTAGGAATCTTTTTTTTTTGTCAGGTTACTGCACAACCAAATCAATTTGACTTTTCATTTTGAGGAGTTTTTATGCTCTAAGGTTTCCACTAAATCCCTTAATTTTTCAAGAGTAAGTTCCTATTACTATTTTTCTTTGAGGTAAAAAGACCAGTTTTAAAATATTTTAATAAAATACTTTAACAATGGAGTACAAAAAGAAGTTAGGCCATACTTTTTTTTTTTTGTATAGAGAAACTGTACATATTTGTACTGTGTTTCTGTATCAGTGTACATTTTTAGTGTGCATCTTAAGCTTGTATACTTTTATTAGCATGCTGTTGATCTTTCTATGTGAATAACTTTGTTTTCTTCAGGCAATTGCCTTACCTCCTATAGCCAAGTGGCCCTACCAGAATGGGTTTACTTTCCACACTTGGCTAAGAATGGATCCTGTAAATAATATCAATGTGGATAAGGATAAGCCTTACTTATATTGGTGAGTATTATGTAAAACCCTATTTCTGATGTACACATTCTATTAACTGTGTCAATGATTTAGTTTCTATCTTTGTATGTGCTTATTTTGTTCTAATTTTTTAGTTTTCGAACAAACAAAGGACTTGGTTATTCTGCTCACTTTGTTGGGGGCTGCTTGATTGTAACGTCCATAAAATCAAAGGGAAAAGGTTTCCAGCATTGTGTAAAATTTGATTTCAAGCCACAAAAGGTGAGCACAATTAATAAAATCTTTCAAAGAGGTTTCGTGATTCTAAAACTAGCCTAGGGGGAGTGTTGTAGGTATTGATTCGGGGAAGCATTGTAGCTGTTGATTAAGCTCATCTTTTTATGCACAGCAGTTACACTGCAATGAGCCAAACAAATTGGTGGTCTGATCTTTTAGTTTTATTTATTAAATGTGTAAGAAAGAGGTAGAAAATGCAGCTTACTTCAAGCTTTGTAAATGTGTGAGTGGTATGTGGGCTTTCAGAGAACTCAGTGCTTTTATATACACAGCTTGAAAGTTGCAAAGCTTTTCCTTCTCTGTTTATATTTATTGTCCCACCTCCAGATTATCTTCTCCTTTTCCTAAAGGATTTTGCTAAGGCTTTCCTTCATGTCATTGCATTCATCTATGTTGAGTAAATAGTGTTATTTTAAGCCAGCATGATTACTAACCTACATTTTGTTTTTCTAATCAAGCTATAACTGTTAATAGGAGTTTGGTCTTCTAACATGTGGGGGAACAGTAGATGAGTTCTTGAAAGGATGGTATACTTTCTGGGCATTCAGGTTGTCCAGAAAATAGTCTTCTTGCATTTGGTCCTTTATTCTATGTATCTTTTCAAATGTAACAATTGAAATTGATTTTAGTATTGGTGTTCATGGCTTCCTTGCCTTGTATTATGCTAAATGCCATAGTATTATGCTATGTTGAAAATGCCTACTTTGTTATTTAGCTCTTCTGCTAATGTTTCTGGAGCAACTGTTGTAAATATTTTGCGAGAGAACAGGCCTCCTTGGGAATGTCTATCAGTAATCCCTTGCCCTAAATATGGTTTCTGTTTTGATAATTTGATGCACAGCCTTTCCAGGTCTTGAGTCTGGAGCCATCCTTGTTCTTTGGAATGACAGCATTAGCAGTAGTCCATTATGCTAAGAGTCGCCCAACCCAAAACTTATTTACACAGTGATTTCAGTGGAAATTTGGTTCACCATTGCCATGAAGACTTTTTTTGAGTTCTAGGCCATAAATACCTTTCAAGCTTCTGTGCCTACTTTTTATGGGGGGGAAAAAAAAAAATCACACTATCCTCTAGAAAACTCATTAATGACAATCTTTTTGACTTAAACTAAGAACAAAAAGTTTATTTGACATTAATAGTTGTATTTCTTCTACTATGCTTTTTAATACTCAAGCTACTTTGTCTATCAAATCGAATTGTATCAACTGTTTTCTTATCATTCAGTGGTATATGGTTACTATAGTGCACATCTATAACCGCTGGAAGAATAGTGAACTTCGATGTTACGTCAACGGGGAACTGGCCTCTTATGGAGAAATAACATGGTTTGTCAACACCAGTGATGTAAGTAATACTAATATCCATCACTGATCATCCTGATGGATTAAATAGATTTTCTTTGACATTTTATTAACATTCTTCCCTATTCTGTGTATTGTTTTTAAATGTTGAAATAAAATTAATAAATTTTTGATAGAGTAGATTTTTTTTATATATCTCAGACCTTAAAATTCCCTGTATTTTCATTCGTTCATTCGTTCG
>JAOEGS010004711.1:54456-66799 GCA_025447755.1 Corythornis vintsioides | reverse complement strand
TGAAAAACTTAAATGCTTATTTATATAAAAATAATATTCCATGATAATATGTATATTCTTATATTTTGCTTGTGTAGTTTAGATTAAACCCTGTTAATGGGTTATGTTTCATTTTCAGACATTTGACAAATGTTTTCTGGGTTCGTCAGAAACAGCAGATGCCAATCGAGTGTTTTGTGGACAAATGACATCGGTTTACCTTTTTAGCGAGGCTCTCAATGCTGCTCAGATCTTTGCCATTTATCAGCTTGGTCTGGGATATAAGGTATCTTAGAACTGACTGTAAAGTTTCCAAAGTTAAAGTCTTGGGTAAGACTATTTATGGTGGATTTTAAGAATGTTGTGGCACCTCTGTGTTGTTCTAAAAGTGTTCTTCTGTGTAATCTTTTTATTAAACTTCTACATTTCTACTGTAAGCCCATGTATCACCTCACAAATGACAAGTAAGTATTAATTAATTACAAATTAATTTGTGTTCCTGTTTACTTCTCACATTTCCATGTTGGTAGTTGGGTGAGGGAGAAGCACCACTGTTATCTCTGGCTAGACTCACTTTTTCATTGAGGCTGAAAACTTTAGATCCAGTATGATATATTTGTTTAAAAAATGGAGCTTTATAGTTGACTGCACTTGTCAGTTGTTTTTTTTTTTAATGTGTGAAGTTAGTGCTAAGGATTAGTTTTGTTGCAGTGATTTATTGTTTATTTTGTCACAGCCTGAGGGGCATGAATTGAAGACTGTTATTCCCTAGCAGCTGTACAAACATACGCTCAAAAAAGATGGTTCCTATTTGGTCTGCTCCTCAATTATTAGTTCCTTCTGAGTGAACATTGCTGACTGTCATTCTGTTTCTAATGTGTTTCTTTTACATTACCCACCATTTTGGCAATGTCACTCTTCAGGTGTCCAAAAAAAAATTTCTGCAGTTCTAACACTAAAATTCAATTTGACTCAACACTGTGGTGAGTTTACATCTTTCTGAGATTTTGATAGATTGAAGAAACAATATTTTAGTCATGGTTTTGGCAGTATTGTGTTCTAAACTGTTCTTGGTGTGTGTGTGATACTAATTTTTCTTCTTTCTTTCCTCAAACCTGCTCTCCAATCCAGGGAACATTCAAATTCAAGGCAGAAAGTGATCTCTTCCTTGCTGAACATCACAAATTGTTGCTGTATGATGGCAAATTGTCCAGTGCTATTGCTTTTATGTACAATCCAAGGGCTACAGATGCACAGCTGTGTCTAGAGTCATCCCCTAAGGATAACCCTTCTATTTTTGTCCATTCACCACATGCCCTCATGCTGCAGGTATTTCAATATTTGCATATATTTAGAGGATACAAATGTTTTCTGTTTTGAAGACACAAATAATCAAGTTTCAGAGGGATTTGGACAAGATACAGAACTGCTGATAGTTTGGGTTTTTTGAGTTGTCCCCCCTGCTACCGCCCCTGCTTCTTCCATTAATCTGGATGAACAAAATTCCCAAGAAAGGTTTATTTTATCAAAGTTTCGACCTAAAAAAAAAATCTGTATTACAGAGACTCTGTTAGCTGTTTAAAGAAACCAAATCAAACCAAAACTTCCACATTTCTGACAGTTTTGCTGGGGATATTGGGTATCTCCCATTCTTTGCCCTTCTTAGGGCACCCTTTTCTTCCCTATGTTATGAACATCTTCATCTTTTAATTTGTCAGCAGCTTTTAATGTGTTCTGTTCTAGAGTTTCTCGGTTACTAAGGACTTGGTTTAGGGCTTGCAAGCCTTTTGAGGTTGTATTCTGCAGTCTGTGTCTAAAGTAGTAGGTCAGCCAGACCAAGCATTTGGCGTGGCTGGGGCAGCCAGTTTGTACTACTTGCTGCTGCTTGTTATTTGATCATAATACAATCTTTATATTGAAGAAATGTCAAACTTTTGAACATTTTCTGATGGAGGTGTCAATGTTTCTCAACTGTTCTTTGTTAGGATGTGAAAGCAGTCTTAACACACTCTATCCAGAGTGCCCTGCATTCGATCGGAGGGGTGCAGGTGCTTTTCCCTCTATTTGCACAGTTAGACTACAGGCAATATTCTTCAGACCACATAGACACAACGGTTTGGTGAGTGCATGTATTTACTGTTGGTGTTTTGCTTTTTCGGTAAAAGAAATTACCTCTTGCTTTAAGTGGCATAATGGTTTAAATTGACCCGTGCAACAACGACTTATTTCTAACAGCAAAAAAATGGCCTTGTTACAGGCAAGACCTTAAGTGTTTATTTTTATAAACTTTTATAGAAAAGTTCATACAGAATCAAAATGTCCAAATTTGTACTTCGCATTTTTTTAAATGTAAGATAATTACAGACAATTATCTTGAACTTCTTCCTGTCATGGGGAAAAAATCCACTGTAAAAGGCTTCAAGAGAAACTCCATGCAGCTGGAAAATTAATCCTCCTTAGAATTATATCTTGGATATTTTTAAATTTTTCTATTTTTCTTTTGTGTTTTTTTGTGTTTTTTAACCCTCAGACCTTTGGGAAGATAGTGTTATTCAGTGTTACCATCAAGTTTTTCCTCTGGCTTCAGCTCTTTTTTAAGCTCAGCTCAACTTCTGAACATCCAGGCACAAAAACTGGTGGAACTCCTAAATTAAAGAATTAAGCCAAATTAATAGCCAAATTAATAACTAAGAGATTGCTTTTTCAGTATCCTGATGTAGTTTGCTCTTTTCATTGCAATTGTAGTTTTATGACTGTTAAAAGATTATCCTTATTGTTGCTAAGAAAGGATGGTCACAATATTCCTTCAGCCCTTTTGTACCTCCCTGGGCCTCTCTTGAGCTTGTTCAGACTTGGACATCTATGTGATGAGCCAGGGATTTGATTCAGTTGTCAAATGGCCCAGCATTAAGAGGGGTTTTCAGCTGTCTTGATTCATAGACACTAGTGCTGTGACACAAGGGAGAGGGGCATGAACTTTATTCTGGCAGCAGGACAGAATGAAATTAGCTTGAATCATTAGTAAATCTTGGTGTAGAAAAATATTTTCAGTATCTGCTTACATGAGAGCAGTAAGAAGTGAAACAACAGTTGTTACTGATCTTGCAGAAGCTTGTAAGTGCCATACAAAGAGAGAAGCACATGCCTGACTGTTGCCTTTCTGCAAGTATGTGTTTTCAGAGTAATTTTGCTATTGCACGTTTAACTAGAATTTTAAGTTATGAGTGCATTAATTCAAAGCAAGAAGTTAGAGCTTTCAAAATGTATTCTTGCCTTTATTTTAAAAAATCTTATCTGAGCATTTATATAAGACACTAAATGTATCTCTGGGCCATGTGATGGAAATGTTAATTTGGAAATACTTTGTTTCATTTTAAGCCATTAATCCTTTTTGCTTTACTAAATCATTGTATTTTTCAGTTCTACTTTATTGGCTTTCATCATGGAGTTGTTGAAGAACTCCATTGCTATGCAAGAACAGATGCTTTCCTGTAAGGGCTTCCTTGTGATAGGATATAGCCTAGAAAAGGTGAAGCAAATCTCTCTTGATGTCTTACATTAATGTTAAATGTTTCTGGAGAGACATACTTTTTCCCATGCTGTTGCTGGTCTCTTCCCTAAGCAGATCTTCTTTTACAGTCTTCCAAAGCCCATGTTACCCGAGCTGTGCTAGAACTTTGCCTTGCCTTTTCAAAATACCTGAGCAACTTAAACAATGGGGTGCCCTTGCTGAAGCAGCTGTGTGATCATGTTCTCCTTAACCCTGCAATATGGATTCATATCCCAGCACAGGTAAAATTGCTTATTCTTATGAAGAAGCTGTCTTGCATATCAATTTGTAGGTATAGAGACTAAGCCTGGACTCCAAGAATTTCAGTTCCTGGTTACTCAGCAGAAGTCATAGAGGAACTGTTTTCATATTCTGCTTTTCTGCATGTAGCTGTCAAGTTTTCAGAATCCCAGGGTTTTGGGGGAGTTTAGAAATGTGCAGCATTCTGCAGAGAAGATTTGGTAGTGACACAATTGGCGTTGTAGTTTCAGAAGAAATTTTGGATAGGTTAGTTGGCAAAAAACCATCAATTTTTAAGGTAAATTATCCTAGGTGTCAGGTTTGAAGTCTTAATTTCAGTTGACATAGTCCCTGCAGTGTTTCTGTTTTGGTGAATTTATAGTGAGCAGCTTGGATAGAAACTTTTCATCTGGTTCTACCAGAAACCTTCTTACTAGAATTTTTGATCTTCTCAGTATAAGTTTCATTCTCTTCCATAAAGAGGTTGGTTTTGCATTTCAAAAACTCAGACAACACTAACAGTGTTACTGTTGAAGTTGTTGTAAAACATTTGTTTGCTATAATGAATTTAATTATGTATTTTAATTGACATTATTTCTCAGAAGAAAAAGGGAAAGAAGCTGTGTAAATTAAGCCTATAATGAATACTTAAGTCTATAATACATATTCACCTTTCTATAATACTTAATGTGTGACCCTATTCTGAACAGAGGTTGGCCTAGATGATCTCCAGAGGTGACTTCCAATTTTAGCTGTCTGTGGTGGTGTGAATACCAGGCTTTCACACTCCTGTGAGTGTGGACTAGCTTAAAAAAACCCACAGTACTTCTTAGTTTTAGAAATAAGACACATTTTTACATCAGTTTGCAAGAGTTTTAAGAGCTTTGTGACTGAAATGTGCAGAGAAAATCTGTTTCTTTCAGAAATTTTAATATAAGAAAATTAAGAATGCAGTTGTCTGATGTGCTACAATTTTGCTGTAATAATCTTTGATCTTCTTACATGGTATTGTAGGTTCAGCTGATCCTGTACACTTACCTGTCTACTGAGTTCATTGGCACTGTGAACATATATGGTGCAATCCGGCGAGTTGGGACAGTTCTCTTGGTCATGCACACCCTGAAGTATTATTACTGGGTTGTGAATCCTCAGGATCGCAGTGGTATAACTCCCAAGGGCATAGGTATGTATGGGCCTCTACTTTCACAGGCTGGTGTTTGGTTTAAAATAATGTTTCATAGAACAGAACAGGACATTTCAGAATTGTATTTCAAAGGGAGGGGTTCACTGTAACAGTTTGAGCAGTGTGCTTTTGTCCGTAGGATATTCTTAAACACTTTTTTTCCACAATCTAATGGAAACTTTCTTGAGACCCCATATCCTCTGTCATCAAGGATCCATGTGAATTAATATTAGCTTAACTAGAACTGGTCAGAGAAATAGTGGAGTTTTGTAGATGTAGAGCTGTGCCTGGGAATGTGGTCTCTCTGTGCAGCTTGTTCAAGTAATGTTCTTGGAATTTCAGAGCAAGAAGCAAGTGATGAAAGCAAGCTGAACGTACTGGGAGTGAGTGCTCCTTAGATGTGTCTGAATTCTTGCCACAAACTTCTCAAAATGACCAGCCCTTCCTATTAGAGGGTTGCAGAGATTGTTTTGTAATGATCTTTGATCTTCTTACTTGCTGTAGTAGGTTCAGCAGATCTTGTACAATTACCTGTCTACTGAGTTCATGGCACCCCACCATTTGTAGTATTTTGTGTCCTGCAAGGAGCAAAGCATCTGTTTTCTCCTTTATTTTAGTGATGACATTAATTTACTTGATTATTGTTTCTGAACTGATTTATTGTGCCTGAGGCAATTGTATGTATAGAATTGTCTTACTAATAGAGTTTAATGGCTTATTTTGACTAGACTGGTCTGCATTGAAAATAACTATTCTTAAACTAACTATGCTTGTGAGCCTCTACTGCAGAAGACCAGACTGGTATGATCACTTAGATTTGTTAGTTGATTTGCTTTTCCCTGATGATTAAGATCATAGGAACTGTGGACCTATGAGCAAATGTAAAAACTATCCCTAGAAATGTATTTGCAACAGTTCATTTGGTTTCTTTAAGAAAGCTTTTACTCGGCTTTGACATGTGGTCACACCTGTTTTTTTAACCTTGCCTCTCCTGGGAACTACTCAGTGTTTGAGTATTTAAAATGTTCCACTGAAAATCTGCTATACATGAGAATGACAGAAGCAAGTCCTTTTGACTTGCAGTTAACAAATTAAATCGTGACTTTCAAGGTAATCTATATATAGAGATTTGTGAGATTGGGTTTTATTGTGTATATAACCACTGTGTAATGAGGACACTTAGTTCTTCCTTTGAGGTTTAACAGAACTTTCACATTTCTGCAGTTTACAATTGTTATTAGATCTGGAAATCCTGATATAACTTTCTCATACCAGTCTAATTCCTTGCGTGAGGTTGGTTCATAGACAATGCAAGAAGTGTAAAATAATTTAAAAAGTTGAGGCTTTAGAAAACTGAATAAGGAATTAATAACTAAATTAATAAAAGCCTTGGTAGAAGCTCATGGATGTGTGTTTCTCTAAGAAACAGTGATAACAGATAATTACTGTCCTGTCGTCAAAAGTGGAGGAAAGATGTCACTTAGAATTGTGCACTCTTCACCTAAAAATGCCTTTTATATTTCTATGTGAAAATGCACACAACCCTAGTAACTGTTAATTTGCATTTCCTATATCTACTTTTCTTCTTTTGTAGATGGGCCACGGCCTACTCAAAAGGAGATTTTATCTCTGAGAGCATTCTTGTTGATGTTCGTTAAACAACTAGTGATGAAGGTAGGATAACTTTAAAATGTGATAGGATATATAAGTTTCATAATGAAATGCACTTTAATATAGCAATATATATAATTTTTTTTTCAAAGCACATTGAATTCTGTAACAAATAAGTAAACAGAAATACCATGCATCTTTTTTATTGTGGGTTTTCTCACAGGCAGCAGTGATATTAATTTTTCTTCCTTTTAAGCTGTTTATATCAGAAGTGGAGCTGTTAAATCGTTAACTTAGGAATGTTTACTACTGGGGAAAAAAAAATTAAATTTTTTTAAAAAAAAAAAAAAAAAAAAAAAAAAGAAGTTAAAGACTAAAGATCATTATTTGACATTATATGCTGTGGTCCAGTGGGCCAGAGGAGAATCAGAAAGACTAGAGCAATGTTTTGCAGCAATATTTCTAACCAACAGACATTAGAGGAGTATTTAAATTGAGCAGTTCTGTGCTTATAGATGCTTCTTAACCCTTTCCTATTGCAGACTTTGGTCTCTGTCTTTTCCCTTCTGTAGACGGACTTTCCCGTTTGAATCTAGCTCCATTTTCATTTTTGGGTAATTTCAGGAGGACAGTAGGAAGCATGTCCATCCTAAAAAGTCAATGCTTCTGCCGATTTTCTGTTTCTACACAGCGGTACAAAATATTTGGGGGAAATGAGAGATTTCCTTTAAAAACTGAAAGCACTAGAAATGAAGCAGCCTGCTTTCTCCCATACACTCACTGCTCTTAGATGCTGTTATATTTTATTTTCACCAGAAAGACTTCAAGGCACATTCCTGACATAGATGCCATAAATGATTTAAACTTGTGCAAAGTTTATAGCAACTGAAGATTGGATTCTGTAGAGGAAAACAAGCAGCAAACAGCTGTAGGCATAGCTAACAGGCTTAGAATTAAACAGTCAGGTCTAGTTTTGAATCCTCTTTGCCAACTTCAATTTAATTCTTCTATAAATAGGAACATCTCAGTTCAAATTGTCTGTATCAATTAACATGTGTACTCTAATACTTTTACGCATATATTAATTTCTAGCTTATTTTTTACACCTCTATTGGAGTTGCTTAAGCTTTTAATGACCTTCAGGAGGGTATTTTTTTGGGCAAGGAAAAAGCTACCATCTATTATAGTACCAAATTTGTCTTGTGGGACTTGCTTTGTATATAACATTGCTTGTAATAATGCTCTTGTGGGAACAGTACTTCTGCACTTGAAATACGATGGTTAAAACTTGATTGTTTTTAAAGGACTATGGAATAAAAGAAGATGAATTGCAAGCTATCCTCAATTACCTGCTCACTATACATGAGGTAATGTTTAATTTGGGGATGTGTGGGAGGAGAGGTCTACTACTTCTGCTGCTTACGACCACCAAATATTTAAATATTTTCAAATTTTACCTTTTTTATGCCACAAGATGGCTCTGTAGAGAAGTAGCAAACCGTGTCCAACTCTTCAGTGTAGCATGCTGAATTGCTAATATTCTTGCAGTGATTTAAGCACCATGTTCAATGCTAGATTGAAGTTCATTAAGCCAATAAGTCAAAATGTTTTCTTATGTTGCTCTGCAAACTGATTTACCACACAGTAAAACAGATGGTGAGACTGACTTGGGAGAAAAAAAAAAAAAGAAAAACCCCTGTTTTATGCTGCCTAAGAAATATTTTTTGGTTTGTTTTTCTTTTTTTTTTTTTTAATTTTATTCTGCTTCTTAAATAAAGCAATAAAATTGAAAACATGGATTGAAAAATAAAGATGTATGTTAATGACATGTAAGAGAAACATATAAACTTAATTGGGAGAAAATGTTGGTTACCACTGATACATCTGCATCTTCACATTTTAGCACCAAGAAAAGGCACTTTATGCCAGATGCAACATCAAAGACAAGGGAAATGGGGACATAAATCTAACTGATCTCATCTCTGTAAGGGTGCTTGAAATGGGTAAAATAAGGAATTAATTGAACTCCATCCACTTGAAGCAGTATGGATTTTTTTTCCTCTTTTGTTTTCCTATATTTTCCTTTTATTCTCTGTGCTAGTTACTACTACTTGGTGGTACCATGGTCAAGCAATTTAAGTCATTCTGCTTTATATGGAGATGTAAAAAATAGGACTCTTGGTAACATGTAAGAGTGAACAAAATAACAGAAGCTTTATGTAGCTGTCAGAGGAGGAGGTGATATAGTTAACTACCTTAGCAGTTTTCATGTTCCAGTCTAAAAGATCCATGTATGCTGAATCCCACAGAATTAAATGTCTAGTGGTAAAATCAGAAAAACATCAACCAGTAAAGTAAAATTCAGCCTTCTTATAGAGCTCATTCATCAGTGATAGCATCTGTAATGTAAGCTAATAATATCAGATAAACAGAGTTGTTCAGGCAGTGGCAAACTGGAGACAGAATCAAAATATTTTTTGAAAAGTGTTGGAAAATATTTTGGTTTAAGCTTTCCATTTTAATACCACAAAGAACAGGAACAAAAAGACAATTGCTTTTTGCTACTTTGTTTATTGTAGTTCTAATCAAATTAGAACCAATTTAAACTGTAGTATGGAACTAATAGTATAGAAAACTTTACTGAGCAGCTGGAATTACCCATTTTAAATATTATCTTTGGCAGGTGGAGGCTTTGTTGCTTGGGTTTTTTTTTTTTTTGGTTTTGTTTGTATGTTTGTTTGTTTTTCTTGAAGTGGACATTTATTAATAGAAATTTTGCATTAGGCACCACCCTATGCCCCAGAAAATGTGTAGCCATTTATTTCTAGCTCCTGTGCAGTAAAAGAGGGGGAAATATGCATGGAAACAGCTGAGCATGTGTGTGGAAGGAAATACTGTGTTCCAATAATCCATTCCCTGTCAAACATCCCAGACACAGATACCACTTTCCACTCTGAAAAATAAAGTATTTTTTGGGGTAATATTTTCTCCTGTGCTTGCCTTCCAGATTTATAACTTTTTTCATCCTGGCCTGATCGTTTTGGTTTTCAGCTTGCTATTACTCTCCAGATCATTTTGAAATGTTTTGTAGTGGTTCTTTTAACCCAAATGATGTTCTAGAGTACCTGTATTTTTAATTCAGGTTTGTAACTTTTATTCAACAGGATGACAATCTAATGGATGTCTTGCAGTTGCTTGTTGCTCTGATGTCAGAGCATCCCAGTTCCATGATTCCTGCTTTTGATCAGAGGAATGGATTACAGTAAGTTTGAATTTTACAAATGGGCAAAAGGAAAAAGTATTTTGACCATACTGTGGCTTGGTAGAATTCCCAGGAAACCTGAAAGCTCCTTGTCAGTGGGTGTGGTGCAATCTTAGACTCCTCAGTTTGGTAGAGTTTTGTGTCCAGGTGTTCCTCTGACAAGGGGTGATGTTGGATTTATTATCAATGAGTGCTGGTTTGTTTTTTGTTTTGTTTTCTTTTTTTCTTTTTTTTTTTTTTTTCATGTTTCTAGGCCATCAGTCATGCTTAAGCAGGTAGTGGTCAGTTTGAGTTAGTCTGTGCAGTGATGTTGTCTTCATATACTACTGCTCTGTCTCTAGCTTCCCATTCTTACCTGTGTTTTAGCGGTGAAAGTGGGCTGACAAAAATGCATTCAGATTTTTTATGGTCTTTGTTAGCTCCCCCACTTTTTTTTTTAAGTGTAAATCATTGTAGGACTTTGGCAGAAGAAACCTTTTTGTTTAAATTTAGCTCTTCATGGTATGGATTGTTCAAAATATCTTTGCTAACAAATACAAACATATTTTTTAATGTTATTGTGTGAGAAAAGGAGGGAAAGTAGCACATTCTACTAACAGTAGAGACAAGAGAAGGTCTGCTAGGTGAAGATTAAGTTATGACTGATTTTTATGGTATGACTTTCAGAGGTTGATCACCTTATTGAACTTTGTAATTTCATATTACATTGCCTGGCCATAATGGGGTAAAACACTGGATCAGGCAAGCAAATGTTAGAACTGTTCCTGGAAGGGTCTGTGGAGCAGTGTAAAGTCTCTCCCTGTGTAAAGACAGAGTCTCACTTCATATATTTTGTTGTGCCTGGTGGTTAACCCACATTTATACATATGTTTTTTTTTTAGTTGCCATTTCATTTCTCAAGACAACATTCAGGTGCATTCATAATTGTTTTATCTTTTAGTGCTAGGCTGATTTTTTTTTTCCCATTTTCTTCAGCTTTTACTTATTTGCTTGATAATATTCTATGGGAAATTAATAAACAAAATAATAAAGGATTTGAATGTCATGTTGGGTCTCCAGTGCAATATATTTGCTTTTATTTAACAACTATACAGGAGAGAATACAGGTTTTTGGTTTTTTTATCAACTACTATGTAGGCAAGTCAGTCCACAGTAAGAAATAACTTTTTTTTCTGTCTCATTTGTTACATTCCTTAGTCCTGTGTTGTCTCCAGTCACTTAATGGGCTGTTTCTATGCTTATTGATATATCTGTTTTTTGCAATTAAGCCGTCATATTACTGAAATTTAGAAATAATTTTTCAAAGCTTTATAAATACTGGAAAGTTTTTTCTTTAGTAATTGAAAATGTAAAAGTAAACAATTTACTGAAGAAATAGATATAATATTTTTTACTATGCAATTAGGCAACCCTCATACTGTAAAGACAAGTGGGAAAGCAGGAAAATGGATTCTGTTGCTTGAATGAACACTCAATCACAGGTTTTATAGTTTGATTTGGTAGTTGCTGTGGCTGCACCTTTTTCCAGGTTAAGTTTTTTGTTACAGATTTTTTTTAGATCACTCCTGGGTTTACACTTGAATTCCAATGTAGAACTAGATTGATTTTTTTTTTTTTTTTTAAATCTTATTTTAGGTGTCCTGGGTTTATGTTTAAGATTGTGAAATAGTATATACTAATATGTGTGTGTATATGTGCACATATATATATATGCGAATATATATATATATAAAAATAGTATATAAGTAGGGATGAATGCTCAGTTATGTACAGGTAAGGGCTAAAATGTTGAGTAAGTCCTTTATATCAGCCAGTTGTAAAGAGTTCAATGTGTGGTATTGTAACATATTATAATTCTTGAAAGACTTGAGAATAACTGAAATAAATTATTTTTTTTTTTCCTCAAAATAAGGTGATACAAATTTCCTCAAAAAATTTCTTAGAAAATATTCACAGTAAAAGCTGAGTACTGTGCCTTCTGTTCCAATATAATTTCATGGAGCATTAGGAAATGAATCTTTTGTCCTTTCAGAAAGAGCTTACTAGTCCATGCAGGTAAAAGCTAAATCCTATTTCACAAATTCAAAGATCTGTCCAATACAGTTCAACTAAAATCAAACAGTGAGATGGTCATAAATACTGCCTAAAAAGTAAGCAATGAATGAAGTTAGATGTAACTGATAAAAACATTTCAGTGTCTTATGTTTTTATGATAGATGTACAGGGATCAGGATTTTATTCTCCACATTGACAAAAAAACAATATTAGAACTTTTCACTGTGCAACTAAACTTCATTTAGTGAAAGATTAAGCTTTAATGTAATGCAAATAAATGTTTGAAAAGTTAAGCTGAAATACTAATAAAATTTCTTGTTGTTCAGAGAGTGGAAGGTGTTGCTTCTCTGCTAGTTGCTGGAGGAGGAGAAAGAGTGAGAAGAGATGATTTTCTTCACGTAGATGCCAAGAAGCCTTTATTTATTAATTTACAGCTCTTTTTATACCCTTTTAACCTCCAGAC
>JAOEGS010004711.1:40320-53998 GCA_025447755.1 Corythornis vintsioides | reverse complement strand
CACACCTGGGAGATACTTAAACTTGATTAAAAATCTAAATGTAATTATACAATGTGAAATCACAAATTATTGTGCCGTTAACAGAAACATCATGCTCTTCTTGAAGTAGTCTTAATAATTATTCATTTCAATTAAGCTCAGATACACTTTTATTTGCATTCTCCTGCAGTTTTTATCATTTCAAAAATTGCCATTTCAACTATTTTAGAAAGCCTTGTGTTTTCTTCACATAGGGTTGTCTACAAGCTTTTAGCATCACAAAGTGAAGCCATCAGGGTGCAAGCTCTAAAAGTGATGGGATATTTCTTAAAGCATCTTGCGCCAAAGTAAGTACTGGTTTAGGTCTTAAAACACACCAAAACCTCCCTGCTCCAAAAGAAGAAAAAAAGTTAGGTTATGATACAATTGTGCCATGTATTATTTTGTGTATATTTTACACACATATATATGGTTGTATGTAAAAAACCAAACCAACACTGGAGGTTTATCACTAAATATGCTTCACTGAAAAGGAGCTACTATTCTTCAAGTACTCTTCAATTTGTTGTTATTAGCACATTTCTAATGTGGTGAAACTACTTGTTATTAGCAACTAGTGTCCAGGCATTATCACTTCCTTGCCAAGTTGATTTAATACTTGCAGCATAGCTGTCCGCTTTTCCAAGTGGTCTTTTGCAATAATTCCACTGAAATCAGTAGGAAGAATGAGACTGCTGAGATTGAAGCCTATGTTACTTACTGAACTGCATGTGTCTGAAGTTGACTACAAGAGGAAATAACTATTGAGATCGCTGTCCATGGTTGTGTGCTTGAGTGAAACAAGGACAGAGATGCCTGTCCCTTACTGTTTATCAAGAAATCCCAAAGGGTGTGGTTCAGCTTTTTGGGCCCATGGGTGAGTGGACAATATTTATGGAAGGAAGCTAGCTGTCTTCTCTGTCTTCAGGGCTTGGCTTGTCCTTTCAAAATTTGAATCCTTGCCCATGTCTTTAACCAAAAGTGAAAGACTTGCAGAACAAAAAAAAGGAAAAAGCTATTTACAGGGATTTAAGATTTCTCGAGGCACACTTCTGTAAACTATTTCTTTGTTCCCCCCCAAAACCAAGTTGAATACATAAGTTTATTTTATCTTTCTGTACTGTTTTAGGAGAAAAGCTGAAGTCATGCTTGGACATGGATTGTTCTCTTTGTTGGCTGAAAGGCTGATGCTTCAGACAAGCCTAATCACCATGACCACATACAATGTCCTGTTTGAGGTAGTAATACGCTGTAGTTAGGATCCAATCTTCCTAATTGCTCATAAGACATTGTTAGAAAATTGGTTACATATTTGTGCTGATAAGTTCCAGATGACATTAAATCTTAGCGTGATGCAGCTGATTGTTGCTTTTTGCTTTTTCCAATCTCATTAGTTGAGATTCTCCCCACCCCTTAACATATTTATGCTCATTATGAACAGTTCTATATAATGAATAACCTAAATATCTCAAGCAGACACTCATATGTGGGATGTTATTAGAGCAGTGATCTTGCCTTATGATGATTCTTCTGGTTATATTCCACTGTATTTAACGTATCACTGTGCACTTAAGGAAAAAAATAGTTGAGATTATTTATAGGATAAAACAAATTATCAAGAAAGCAAGTATTTTGGATAATTTTTAGAACTGTGGTGAAGTAATGATGGTGCTGTAAAAAGGATGTCTCCAGATATTTTCATTTAGCTACCTTTATCAACATTGATATGGATGCTTCTTTCTTTCTAGATTCTGACTGAACAGATTTGCACTCAAGTGATACATAAACAACATCCTGACCCGGATTCACCACTGAAGATACAAAATCCTCGTAAGAATGATACACATTTCTAAGTGTCACCATAAGAAAAGTCTACTCTAAAAAACAAACCAAGTGTGAGAGTGTGTAACAATTACATCCTCTAGTCTGAATTCTGGTCTCAGTTTTACATTGTCCTTCCAACAAAAGGAAATATAATGTGCATTTAATTTGAGTTATTTAGGAAGCACATCTCTATAGCTTTTTGGAAGGCATTTGTGTGTCTACAAGTGTATGTAGTTCAGAACTCCCCCTTTTTTGGCTGTGCAGTCACATTATGAAATGGTTTTTCAAGTCTTGCATGCACAGGATATTTTGATTTAATACATGTTAAGGTTCCAGCAGAATCCTGATTGCATTGTTTAGTGATGTCAGACTAAATTACCTAAAATAGGGAAAGAGCCTTCATCTTAAATTACATTCAGTATGGCAACACTTAGATAGAAGGTAGGAGAAATGTATCTGCTCACTGGTTTGGTTAGCTTACTTTATGGGAAATATCTTTATATAAAACTATTGGTCTTTTGAACCAAAAGAAAATACTGATCTCCTTTCCTGAATTATACACATTATTAATGTGCTCTGTAATGCAGTGGACTTGTAATAGCTTTGGGAATTCATTTTTCCTGGAGAAAAAATAGATTTTTCACTTGCATAACTGTTTTGTCACTAAATGCAGGTCGTAGTTGGGGGTTTGCTTCCTGTAGATAGTGGGAGAGGAGAAAGGAAAGCAAAGCAGATAGGGTGGAGGGAAAAATCAGGCTGCATTATGCCATTTGCCTTCTAGTAAATCTGTATGAAGCAAGAGATGTGAGGAGTTCTCCACTACTTCAAATAGTACCCCCAAGTACTTTTGTACTGTGGAAAGTACCCACGGTTTTGACTCTCCTAAAAGTATAGAAAATTTGCTCATAAAAGATGAAATTTTATATGAGGAAGGATTTGTTCCCTTTCTCAAACTTTTGTGTACAGCGGAAGTTTTTAAGTATAATTGAAAACTTGTGAAAAGAGTTTGAAAAAATTTGAAACATGCTTTACAAATTCAGTTATTATTAACACAGAGCAAAATCTGTGTCTTTTTCTAACTGATCTTATAACAGATGCATTGTGTTATGCTAACTTCCTTATAAAAAGGTTTGATCAGTTTCTGAGAACTTGTCATTTGTCAGGCTGTAACATTTGTTTTGATTGTAATTGATAATACAAAGAAAAAAATCAGGATAATTTAACTTGGATTCTGTGTTCATCGGCTCTATAGATCTGCAAATCCCCATCTCAAGATTCTCAAGACCAGCTTTGAGAAGTCTTGGAAGAAGGGATTTTTATTAGTTAAACCTTCTCAAATAATGACCTGCTTTTTCTCAGTATAAATCTTCATGTAGTGTTACTTTCCTTATACAAATAGTATTGGAAAATGTCCTCTATTTTGTGCTGTGCTTATTATTAATGTTTTATTGTTCCTGAATTGTTTTACAGAGATTTTGAAGGTTATTGCAGTCCTGCTACGTAACTCTCCACAGTGTCCAGAAACTCTGGAGGTTCGGCGAGCTTTTCTCTCAGATATGATTAAACTTTTTAATAACAGCAGAGAAAACAGGAGGTGAGACAGTTTGCTATATATGCATGTGTACACAAAGGAAGTAGCAAGATAAATTACACTTATTAAGCAGTAACATTGCTGAACCATTGCTGTTCAGCAAATTCTACACTCTAGTAGTCTTCAGTAGGTAAAATTAAAGAAACTTGCATGTAGCAGTTGCTTTAAACATGTGGAGTTCCTGACTCAGCTGCTCTATACTTCTAAGTATATTTTGAAATTTAGTAGCATGTGTGTATTTTGCAGGAGTTTGCTGCAGTGCTCCGTCTGGCAGGAGTGGATGCTTTCCCTTTGCTGTTTTAATCCAAAGACTTCTGAGGAACAGAAGATAACTGAGATGGTTTATACTATCTTTCGAATTTTGCTGTACCATGCAATCAAATATGAGTGGGGTGGCTGGCGTGTTTGGGTGGACACACTGTCAATCACACACTCGAAGGTGAGTGTTTGGAATAGTTATGCTGTGTAGTCAGATTTAAAGCGTTCAAATGCTGTGTCATAGAGTGAGATAGTCTTGAGATGAAGGTCAGTTGTTAAATGCCTAGTGTTTATGTCTGTTACTGAGCATAACTTTAAAATTTTTGGCAATTAAATGCAAATACTTGACAATTAAATGTTAATTTTTCTATTTGAAGTCAAATCTATTTTTGTTATTGCTCACATTGCTCAAAATTGAAAACAGCACATCTTAAAAAAATGAGAATCAAATTTCAGGGGCATTTCTGAAAAATGTTAGTGCTGGTTTTGGTTTTCAGTGGTAAAAATGGCACGAACACAAGGTGGCGCACCGTATCTATTCATGAAACAAAAGCACCTTCTAGTAAGATAAAAAGGCTGTAAAACAAACCAGTGAAAAGCAAAGAAATCAAAGTTAGGACAGATGCTTCAACTGTTAAGCTGTCATGGAATCCAGTGTGAGAATGCAAGTCCTTGCAGTGTGAGACTATTACCCTTCATTATTCTTCTGCCTGATTTTTTTTTTTTATGTTGTTGTTACAACTAGAATTATATAAGTTATTAATGAATCTTCTAGCAAGGCACAGAAGAGTAGAATGTAACTGCCCAGCCTTATCCTGAACAAAAGAGTGAGGCCAATGTAGGCCTCGTAATTAGTCCGGTTTATTAGAAGCATTTACTTCTATGTAATTAAATTATAAATGATATTAAATTATAAATTATTTCTAAATATGTGTAACTTAATGGTGTCAAAAAGATATCTATAAATTCTGTCTTGTCTGTGATCCTAAAGTGATTTTTTTAGGATTTAAAGGAATTGTTCCTATTTCTGAGGTCCTTCATTTCTAAATGACTGGTTTTTTTCTTCTCAAAAACATCAGTCTCTGCAGCCAGCAAGAACAGTGTTACTTCACAGCTCTGTTTATCTCATTCATAGCTTGATGGTGGATTACTGGGCTAAGGGGACATAAATGTAGTATTCTTCATAATAAAATCCTGTGGAATAATACCATTAAATAGTCAGTTAACAGGATCCAGGTGCAAAGAATCCAGGGCCAAACTTTAACCCTTACAGAGA
Source organism: Corythornis vintsioides (assembly GCA_025447755.1). Classification (NCBI taxonomy): domain Eukaryota; kingdom Metazoa; phylum Chordata; class Aves; order Coraciiformes; family Alcedinidae; genus Corythornis; species Corythornis vintsioides. The sequence continues at coordinate 49,031 of JAOEGS010004711.1, read as the reverse complement.
TTGCGTTTTAGCTGCTGAGATCTTCTTAGATCTTCTTTTGTTTTCTTCAAAAAACCTATTTCCCATCATTCCCACATGATGCAGAGGACATGGGTGGAGTAATTGTACATGGCCAGAGTAAAGATCACAAATGCTTTATAGAAACTGTCATATTTTAAAGCACTTGTGTGATTATGGGAATTGCTGGGGAGCTGTCCCTGGGGAAAGGTGGATGTAGGAAGCCCACCTTTCCACCTCTCACCCAGCTTTGGTGGATCAAATGTAAAAATTCTCTATCATGTTATCTTCTAAGCTGTAGTTCTATTCTTAGACTCTTTTTGTAAGATAATGTAATGTTGGAAATCTCATTTAAACAGCTGCTATGTCAAAATGATTATATAGATTTTTTGGTCATTATCTTTAGTGGCTTAATGTGACTAATCAATGGTCTAGAGCTCATAGAGGAAAACCCAGGATTTTATTGTGATGCCACTGCCAAACGTTGAGAAACAGCCCTACAGATTTAGCAAATATCAAAGAAATTTTGATACTGGTAATGTTGCTTTTGGTGTTTTGGTGTTTTGTTGTTTTTTTTTTTGTTTTGTTTTGTTTTTTTTTCAGAAGGCTGAATGTTTTTGTGCAATATGTAGTGAATAAGAAAACAATGTGCTTTACTCTGTGGTTTCTCAGTTTTGGTTCCTGGCATGCTGGTATAGTAAGGTGTCCTTGGTGGTAGAAGTAACTTCCTTATCAGTTTTCACAAGTCTTACATGGTTGATTTTCTGGTAACTATGTACAGCCTGTTTGTTGTTCTGACCTACTTCAGAGGAACTGTGGCCAGATTGGAAGTGTATGAGGTTGGGCAGCAGCAGAGGGGTGGTGTAATTCTGAAGGAATCATCAAGGAGATCCACTTGTTTGGACATTGATGCCATTATCTAGTTTCAGAAGCCTAAATGAAAATGACTAAACAACAGAAGCATCCAGATTTAACAATTTAACAATTGCGGTATGAATTCTGATGCAGTAATTCAGGATTTTAGAGTTGGATTTCTTTCACCTTTGTAATACATTTTTAATTGTATTTTTTTAGATAAATGTTACATGCTATTTATGCAACTAGCAGTATAAATCTAGATATTTTGTAACTATCTTCTAACTACTGAAGTGTAAATTAGGATAAATCACCCAAAATGCTCTTAGTAAACCCACTTCAAAATGTCCTTATAAAATGATATCGACATCTAATTATCATGATTTTTTAATCTCTCCAATTTTACTTATTTTTGAATAGTCCTGAATCTTGTACATCACTACTGAGCCTCATACAGATTCACACGTAACATAGTGTAGATATAATTCAGTGGGCAAATTGTTCCATGCTAAGTGTATCTCAGATGTTTTTGATCTCTAGCATGCTTTCCAAGTAATGTGGGAATTATGGGAACAAAAATATTTCCTTAACATTGCTAAGAGAATAACCAGTTTGTGGTTTTTATTATTTCATCTCTAATTATATTGGGTTACTGCTTATTTTTCCTTTTTACAACCCTTTGCACCATCTTGCCACTAATTTATAATGCTGTTCCATGATAAAAAACTGGTACATAAAGGGCTAGTGTTACAGAATTGGATAGGTTTTGCAGAGCTACACATCAAGATACATGCAGCTGCTATAAAAAGCCAAAGAAACTCAATTGCAATTTTATTGTCCACTTTGATAGATTTCCTGCCACCTTTGTAGCAGAGAAGCTGTTTGTCACTGTAACCCTCTCCTCCAACAGCTGCACAGTGCTTTATAAACAGCAGCGGCTTTTCCAGCATAATTGCGCTGTGTTGCTTTCCTTGCACTCAGAATTTAGGTGTGGGTAAGCATTTTAAAGCCAAAGCTCTTAGTATTACTCATGTATTATGCTTGTTTCCATGTTAGATTTTTTTCTGATGTTTTCCAAGTATTAACACAGTGTTTACAAAGGTGTTGAATCTGTGGCTTCAATAGAAGCATTAAGGAAAAAAATTAAACCACAACTAGTTTGTTCTAACTGGACAATGCTGAATTTATGGAAGTATCTAAGAACCTCCTTTTTTTTTTTTTTTTTTAACATTGTAACCATGCTAGATAGGCCTTAGATTTTTATATGTCTGACCACTTTACTTTGCAAAAAGTACCAATGATTTTGGGACTAATAATAGGAAACAAGTAAAGAATGGTGGACAACTTGCCTTTTTGACCTTTCAACTTCCCCACATTTTTAAGTAATATAATGATTTATACAACATAATACACTCCTAAGTTATCTGAATGTTTTGAACTACTGGGAAGAACTAGCATTTGCTTCTTTCAGGCCCTATTTTACTGCTTAAAAGTTTCTCCATGTTACCATGTTAATTGATTAAAGAGGAGATCATATTTGGGTAAATTCTTATTTATAAATTTTAGTAGCTCAAGAAATTTTCATTAAGTAATGCTCAGAGGTGTTAATACATATAAGCTACAGTTTTACTGCTGTGTAAGTGGAAGTGGGGAAAATCCTGTTCACTGATCTGAATGGGAAAAAAGTATAATTTTAAAATGTTAGAACAGTGACTTTAACATACAAATTATTGCTAAGAATTATTAGTTATCAGTCTAAGGGAGCACAGGTTTAATAACCATTGGTGAGTGTTAAGTAAATTTGCATCGTCTTTGGTGGCCTGTTCATTTAATACAGGAGGGGAAAAAAACCCAGGTGTGTGCAGTGTTTCCATGTGTTTTATTTGCCTTATTTTTGTCACTGTCGGGTGAGGCAAAACGGTAACGGCAAAGATTAGGTGGTACAGAAGTTAATACACAATGGCAAGTTAAAAACCAACTCACAGAGAAGCCAACATGGCTCAGTAATTTCAGAAAGTAATGGGCCATTGGGATCTCTTGAGTCCAAATCCCAGTGGCTTTCATGGATTGTTGAGGAAGGTTTTTGTCTTCATTTTTTCCTCTATGTGTTGAAGAAGGTAGGGTCTCCCGCAGGCATTTTTAGCTCTAGACCATTCTGAAGGCTTCACATGTTCTTCAGTACTCTGAAAAAGTTTCATTGCTCTGAGGGGAGGCAGAGGATCATTGTACTACTGCAGGTTTTGGTTCTCAGTCATGCAATACCTAACGCATCAATGAAGTGAAGCTGAGGGAGATGCATATTAAGCAGCACATTTGAAATGCCTAAAATGGGGCTCATTCTTCTGGTACAATTATTTATAAAAAAAGCATTGCTTATTTTAGATAGAAATGATTCTTGTGGGGATCACCTGAGTTATGGAGAGCAGAGAACTTTAGGGACTAGAATATGCAGCCTCCTCTAAAGCTGTGTCCAGGATCTGTGGTTATGCACAATCCTTCACCATTTTGAGATGTTTCAGTACTGGATGAGTACTGGGACCTGTGTTGTTTTAGCATCTTTGTCAGGGATGTGACAAAGGGATTGAGTGCACCCACAGCTAGTTTGGAGATGAAACCAAGCTGAGTGGTGTGGTGGCTACTCTAGAGGGAAGGTATGCCATGCATAGGGATCTTGACAGGCCTGAGCGATGGGCCCATGCCAACCTCATCAAGTTCAACATGACCAAGTGTAAGGTCCTGCACCAGGGTCAGGGCAATTCCAGGCAGAAACAGAGGCTGGGTGGGGTATGGATTGAGAGCAGTCTTGAGGAAACAGACTTGGGAGTGCTAGTTGATGAAAAGCTCAACACAAACCAACAGTCAATTAAGTTCTTCATTGTGAGGGTGATGAGACACTGGAACAGGTTGCCCAGAGAAAGCTGTAGGTACCCCCTCTGTGAATGTATTCAAGGCCAGGTTGGATGGGGTTCTAAGCAACCTGGACTGGTGGGAGGTGTCCCTGCCAATGGCAGCAGGGTTGGAACTGGATGAGCTTTAAGGTCCCTTCCAACCCAAACACTTCTATGATTCTAAGAAACAATCTGTTTGCAACATATTTTTTTTGTTCACAAGTAAGTATCGATGTGCTCAAGGCAGAATTTGACAATCTAGTGAACTGTAGGAGTGGTGGCAGGGCTTCAGATAGAGAGGCAATTTATACCTCAAGAGGATAATGTGCTCATGTCTTGCAGTTTAAACAAGAGCAATAGTTGTATTAGTGAAAATGAGCAAATAGCTGCTTGGTGTGCTGTTTCAATTGATTATTGGCTGGAGATATAATGATAGGCTCTACCTTGACTTGATTTGAAAATTAGACACTTCCAACATACATAGGATTATCTTTTGGGTAAGCAAAGACTTTTACAAATTGTATTGTGCTTATTCTAGAAATTATTTGCGTGCATACTTTTTTTTCTCGATCTAATAAGAAAAAAGGCAGAAGTTTTGCTACCAGATGGAAAGGCAGGATGTAGGACTATGAAAATGCTTTTCTTTGAGTTTTTATTTTTCTCTTTTTGACCCTCCTCACCTTGTGTGTCAATGAATGTTTTCATGGTGAGAGCTTAGACTCCCTGTAACAACTTGTCCTTTCTAGTGTCCTGCATAATATACATTAACTTGCTTTTCTTATTTTTCTTCTGTGAACCACTGAGAAATAACCCCAAGATTCCCTAGGTCAGTGGGTTACAGACTGTAAGTCAGTGTGTGGTGCACACAGTACCTTTGTATCTTTCACTTCACTCAACTGAAAATTAGGTTTGATATCTTCAGTTATTGGTGCCTCCCATTGAAACAGACCCAGTTTTGTTTGGAGATTAGTTTCCTCTTTTCACCATTTCGTGTTGCCACAGGAGAAGTGGAAAAATAGGTCAATAAAAGTCCTTGTTAAGATTTAAAAACTTGTAAGGCTCTCTGGAATTATGAAGATTTTATTAATGGTGTCAGCAGCACAGGAGCTAGTTTGCACTGAGCAGACTCTGTAAGGAAGCAGCAGTTCTATGTAATTATCTGACCTGCCTGGCAGACATTCCCTCCTCCTTTCTACTTCACAGAATTGCCCACCTGATAATGGAAAAAAAGGACAAAATCTTAATGTATGGTTAAAATATTTTCCCTATGTTCTTTAATGCAAATGTCAATCATCTTAACCTTTTTCACTGCTGTATGCTAATTTTTCTCCCTTGCAATTAGTAAATGTTGGATGTCAAATTAAGTTAAAATTAACGGCAGAGGCAAATGTTGCGGTTATTAGCTCACAAGTGTCCTTAACTAGTAGTGCGTAGAGATGCCTTCCAAGCATTGCAAACAGCTATGGATTAACCATCAAATGTTGGTGAAGATTAATGATTGGCCTTTTAGCTCACTAATTTAGAACAATTTCTGGTAATTAATTTTGTATTAACAGCTTTACAGTTGCAAGTGCCTTAAGGAAAATAAAAAATGACTTAAGTACATTTAAGGTTCTGCAAGCTAACAAGTTGTCTTGTGAATTGTTGCAGGTCTGCAGATCCTAAACTTTAATCCTTTATAAACTTTATACCTTTATATATTCTCTCTGTCTACTTAGTATCATAATTTCTACTTGTTTTTAATTTTTGAGGATACTGCTTTTATTAACCTAAGGTTGTTTTCTCTGAGAATGTATTGTTTGGCTTTGTGAACATATGTGCTTCATAAACACCATGGGATGGAACAGAAGTGTGGGGGGAGAATTGACTGGTGCCTCCATCAAACTGCCATAATTTCTAGGTTTCCTGTCAAACCAAATTACAAATGAATTTAGTCAGCAGAACTGTTTATATAGGCTTCTGGGAAAGTTGGGTTTTACAAAGCAACATTTCTTAAATTTCCTTTTTTTTTTTTTTTTTGGTGACTGTTTTCATTATGAAAAATAGGGAGTCTTAGTTCTAGAGGAATTTCTTCTAGCGTTAAAATAATCTCTTAAAATGGAGAAGTTACAAAGTGAGGGAAAGATCTTGCAGGTATTCAGACTCCATTGTTAGCAAAGCACTAAGTACTTACTAACAGCTGAAATCTTGGCTTTGTCATGTTTATTAATGAGGCAGTGAAGTTGCTAATGAGGGACCAGAAAATGTGAAGCTTTCAGTAATGTAGCAAGTATGACATGAGCATAACATTGCTGTTAGGATCACAGAGATGCAATGAAGTGATGCCAGCTCTTTCAGAAGTACAAACTGGGAAGATGAGCAATGGGAGTTGCCCTTTATGTGAGAGAGCAGTTGGAGATCATGGAGCTCTGCCTGGGGATGAATAAGGAGCCAGCTGAGAGTTTAGTAATGTCCAGCCCTGCAAAACATCTGATTCATTCTGTAAGAGTGAATTGGTATTGCTGCTGAACACATTTTGATGCTTTCCGTTTTACCCTGTGCACTGAAGAAAATAATGGAACAGGTTCCTTCAGCCATTCTCTTGTGATCATCTTAGTGTCATTGTGCCTATCCCCATTTGTACTGAGGAGGGGTGGCCACAACAGTAAGAGAATTTGACAAACATGCCTCCCTCATTTGCCCCTTTCCACCCAAAGAAAAAAGTAATAAAAAGAAATAAAAAAGTATCATTCTCATCTCTTATCTTAATCCTTGTTGCTTTGGTGTGGTTCAAGGGAGCTAGAGAAGTCAGATTTTTGAAGTTAAGCTGAAACTTGTTCAGCAGTTTTGAAAGCAGTGCATAACCAAAGTAGAATCCAGGTCTTACACTTGGATGTAGCTTTACAGTATTAAAAAGCTACACTTGTACAGTGTAGCTGAAGCCTGCAAATACTTTTAAGGAGTAATTTTTTCCCTATGTTTTTCAAAGTGGTTTTTGCAGTAACAAGTCTGATGCCAAAGTCATAAATGAGTCATGGCAGCAATGTTAGCGTAGATTTGTTAGAGCTGCTTTTCCATTGCATAGGCAACATGTGTAGATATTGTGGGTCAGTGTGCTTTTTGGAGTTTTTCTAAAATGCTAGAGTATCTCCTTAGTACTTTTTGGAGTAAAAATGTTTAGTGGTTTTGGAAATGGAGAAAGTAACAGGAAGAGAGAGAAGAGCGAAAGCTAGCTAGGGATATGCTCAAGTTGTCAAGATTTCTTCTGTAGAAAAGTAATGATTTGACCCAAAGTAGCAGCTTGCCTAATCATGTTTTTGAAAACAAATTAAAAGTGCAAGGGAGAGCTTATTAGCTTGACTTGTTTTGGATTCCTTTTGACATCCTGACTGTGGTACAGTTCGGGAATGAAGAATTTATAAAATAAGTATTACCTCCTCCTCTTTCTATTTAGAAATAATTTCATTATTTTATATATCCATTGTGACAGATGGATGCACTTTCAATCATTTGTAATCATTAACACTTCTTTGTTTGTTAGTAACTGATTTAAAACAAGTACAGGAAGACTTTTGTTTCTTTTAAATAGGATGAGGAAGATATCCCAGTTCCATTGCTAGAGACTCAAGTTGCAGTTAAATCAGCTTGAACAAGTAATGTGCTTCAGGTCATGTGTTAGAATACTATATTGCTCTCACAGTACTTTAATTTATATTTGATAGGGAAATATATGTTAAAAAGCTAATATTAACAACATCAGCCTGCCAGGAATATTTCTTTTTACCTTTGTTCTTTCTTTGCTTCTCTCTGATTTGTTAACTATAATTTCTAGTACCTTTTTAACCTGTCCAGTTTGGTTTTGACTTACAAATATCATCTCAAGACAAAACACTCCTGACTAGTCATCACTTTGAATACCAAGTACATGGATTTTGTAGATGAGATACAAATGAATAAGTTCAGTATGTAAGAGAATTAAAAAAAAGTACAGTCATATGTTTAGTAAAAATGTACTGCTCTGCTTTGTCTACAAAAAATGTTGATGATAAAGAAATGGCTTAAAAAAAAATAAATCTCTCAGGTGCAGCTCATGTGATGGGAAAATTTTGTGAACTAAGCTTACAGATAGATGAATGCTTCTGTTACAGAATATATATCTAAATATGAAATAGAAATCTATAGATAAACTAAATTTAATGTAATAAAATGTAATAAAAACTTCAGTTTAGTGAGGTTTTCTTCAAAACACAGCTATGTATTTTGGCAAATTAGTTTTATCAGTTTCTATCTCTTTGCATACCTAAACCTAATGATAATAATATTTTTCCGCTCATTTGTGGGAAGGTGGTCTGTCTTCAGTTGGATTCTGTAGCTGTTCTTATGTGCCTTTTAGACTGGGTGAATAGCATTCACCAGAGGACAAGTCCTCTGGAGAATTTTAGGGATCTTCTGGAAATACCCAGAATTTTGGCTTCATTACACACCTCTCTCTGCCCTGATTTTATTGCATTGTATTTTTATGTAAACTTCTTGGAAGTTTATTTATCTTTGTAGATTGTTGAGCATATTAAAGGTGCTAAAACGGTGTGAAAGCTCAGCTATAGGAAATGCTCCTGCTACTTGTCACACTGTCCTTTATAAAAACATTGACATCGTCAGCTACCTCAAACTTAGTAATTCTCTGTATATTCAGTGATGCTGTCACATTTTGTTTGCATCCTATACAATTATATGAATGCAAGTAGCACAGACGTCTCTAATTACAGATAACTGTGATCAGCCTAGGAAATGAAGTTTTAATTATAAAAAACTTTAAACACTTTCACTTTTTTACTAGACATTTTCAGTTCTTTTAGTAGTAGTCTTCCGTAGAACTCTGACTTTTAGCCAGGATCTTCAACATGAAATTATTTTTTATCATAAGGACAGTATCCAATATAAATTATTAATATAACTATGATTTCAGCAATTTTTTTTTCAGAGAAAACAGTC